>QGOI01001784.1:0-11133 GCA_003313885.1 Boletus sp. MG55 | reverse complement strand
CTGCAACCTCCGGACCGGAATACCCATTCCTCTTAGGTCCTTGAGGCACTTTTCGTTGTCTACAGCGCCTTGGTGACCTCGCAGACATCGACAAGTCCATTTCAATGTTTGAGGAGGCAGTTCATCTCATTCCCAATGGCCATCCCGAGAAGCCAGGTCGGTTGTCCAACCTCGGGAACTCATTATTGAGTCGGTTTGAATGCCTCGGTGTCCTCGTGGACATCGACAAGTCCATTTCGATGAAAGAGGAGGCAGTCCGCCTTACTCCCAATGGCCATCCTGACAAGCCAGTTCGGTTGAACAACCTTGGGAACTCATTATTTCGTTGCTTTGAGCGCTTCGGTGACCTCGTGGACATGGACAAGTTCATTTCAATGTTTGAGGAGGTAGTCCGTCTCACTTCCAATGGCCACCCCGACAAGGCAGCTCGGTTGACCAACCTTGGGAATGCATTCATGAAGCATTTCAAGCACTCTCGTGATCCTTCTCATCTCTCTGCTGCCACCGAGCATTTTTCAGTAGCCAGTCATGCATCCACTGGTCCTACTTCCATCCGCTTTGATGCTGCTCGCCACTGGATTTCCTCTGCACGCCTCCAAGGTGACTCCCAGGCTCTCCTTGATGCATACACCACCACCATCAACCTTCTTCCGCAGTTGGCATGGCTTGGCCTTCCACTCACAGAACGTCACCGTGTACTCCTTGAAGCTGCTGATGTAGCACGAGATGCTGCAGCCGCTGCAGTTGACGCTGGTTGTCCTGAAATGGCTGTCGAGTGGCTGGAGCAAGGATGTTCCATTGTCTGGAATCAATTCCTACAGCTCCGCACTCCAGTTGATGAACTTCGTGCTGAACATCCTGCCCTTGCTGATGAATTCCACCAGATCTCCCAAGAGCTGGAGCATGCCGGTTCTCGTGACCATGTCATATCCCGTGGGTCGGCGAATCACCACGTCCTGGGCTATGGTTGCAAAACAGCCGCTAACTATCGTCACGTCATCTTGCAGGAAATACGATGGCTACAACCCTGTCCCGTCCTGTCTCTTTGACTTGCAAGACCTCGGGTTCTATTCCCGCGCACCCCTTTGACTTGCAAGATCATTCACCAATGTCCTCTTGACGTCTTGCAAGACCACACCCTTCCGTTCCCGTCCCGAGCCATCTCTTTGACTTGCAAGACACCGGGACCGGGACCCATTCCCGTGCACCCCTTTGACTTGCAAGATCATTTACCGACGTCCTCTTGACGTCTTGCAAGACCACACCCTTCCCGACCCATCTCTTTAACTTGCAAGACCAGGACCCGTTTGCAGGAAATACGATGGCTACAACCCTGTCCCGTCCTGTCTCTTTGACTTGCAAGACCTCGGGTTCTATTCCCGCGCACCCCTTTGACTTGCAAGATTGTTCACCAATGTCCTCTTGACGTCTTGCAAGACCACACCCTTCCGTTCCCGTCCCGAGCCGTCTCTTTGACTTGCAAGACACCAGGACCGGCAGGACCCGTTCCCGTGCACCCCTTTGACTTGCAAGATCATTTACGGACGTCCTCTTGACGTCTTGCAAGACCACACCCTTCCCGACCCGTCTCTTTAACTTGCAAGACCTCGGCTCCCATTGCTGTGTACCCCTTTGACTTGCAAAATCAGCCACTGACGTCCTCTTGATGTCTTGCAAGACCAGTCCCCCCCCTCCCCGTCCCCCATCCCATTCCACTGCAATTTGCACTCTGATTAAACTACACTATTTCCACCCACATGGTATAGATCGAGACCGGCTAGTATTTGGTATGTAGATTCCAATAAATGGACATTTACATGAGTATAGACAAGTATGGACAATTGTGTTTCAGTCGATCAACGGTGCCCGGTGACCCTCGCTCGTTTAGATGTGTGACGGTCTGCCTGTAGAAGCGCCCGGGCCTCTTCCAATGGTTCAGGATCGACCTTCTCAATCTTACACGGTAAATGCTGGTCCAATTATGTCTGGATGTTAGCAAACACTTTTCCGTCCTGAGGTTTATAGATGACATACGAGCGGGACGACGATATCCTCATTTTTAATGGGGCCCAGGGGACCAGGGGACTGCCTAGCAGTGGCAACTGAGTTGGAACTGCTCGGGTCTTGATGGACGGACACATTTTCTGGAATGGCCGTAGCGTCCGTTTGCAATGTCAGCGCCTGGATCGGTTGAGGCTTGGATTCCAGGTAAATTTCGAACGTCTGAATTGATAAAATATTAGCTAGCATTTCTTGACAAAGCACCCGGGTCGCTTACCACTGGTCCATTGACATCATAATCGCATGTCAGTGCGAGGGACTGGACACGCACACCACGGGGTACAAACACCTTCACTATACGGTTTGACATTGTGCGATGGGGTGGATTTTGATTGACAGTTGAGGGGACGACGACGACGACGAACTAATCCCCCATACTTATATGAGATTCCAATTAGGTAGATCTTCACTCGAAAATCCACTACACACAATCTGAGATCTAGCTACAAACACGATGTAATAGAAAACGTATCTGAGTCGATGTTGATGCTGCCCATGCCATTCCCCTCCGCTAGCGCAACATAGCGTTGCGTATCCTTCCACATATGGCTAAAGTGACTCACTAAATTATCCCTCAGTCCTGCTTGTCGTATAGCATATGCCTTGAGGCCTTCTTGGAGTGCAGGATCGTCGACTGTAAATATATCCTGTCTCGCTAACCACCAGTGTGATTGCCAGCGCAGGAATTCAAGGATTCGTCGTTGTTCCTCGACCAGAAGCTGCACTTCTTCTCCCCAGCGGTGTGCTCGTGCACGAGTTTTGAACCATTCGACACGGATAGCTGATAGTTTGCAACGAGAATGAGAGGCAGAAAATAGTAAGCTCAAGCAGAATGACGCACCTTCTTGTATGTCCTCCTTGTCATCAGACGTACCAGTGGAGGTTGCTTCAGTATATCCGCACACTAGCCAGATCCACGAAAGACGACGACGGCCCTCACTGGAGCGATCTTCCGTACCTTCCGTCATGTGACGAATGTCCTTGTCTTCAAGAATATGCAACGCTTTATTCCAACCGACTTTGCCGAGTAGAGGGGAAAGTGCTAATAGCGCAGTGTGGGCAGCGCGATATTTGGCCGCTGCAGTATTCACTTTTGCGTCCACGACCTTGAGGCAGTTCCGGGCACGCGTATTGGCACCCTGACCACGTAGGAACCTGTCCTTGAATCGTAGCATGTATGCGCGGGAACGGAGGGCTTGGCGCAGCTCTTCAAGGGCATCATGTGCCTGTCCGATTCGGAGTCGCCATTCGATTTCCTCAAACCTAATATCACAGGGGACTTGGCGTCGGATAGTAGATGGTAGCCATAAGCAAATGTCTTGCGGTTTGGATGTATTCTCAGGATCGGGTGCAACTTTGAGTCGTAGAGACACGACAGCAGGCATATACAATGTCTGCACACCACTCCACACTTCAATCTGTCTCCTCAGGGCATTTGCTCGTTGCTGAAGTCTCGTCTGCTGCACCTCCGTAGCGTGGGACCCGATTTTTTCCAACTCCATACGAAGTCGACGCCTTCAAGAAGTCCCATCAACA
This sequence comes from Boletus sp. MG55, assembly GCA_003313885.1. Classification (NCBI taxonomy): domain Eukaryota; kingdom Fungi; phylum Basidiomycota; class Agaricomycetes; order Boletales; family Boletaceae; genus Boletus; species Boletus sp. MG55. The sequence continues at coordinate 7,536 of QGOI01001784.1, read as the reverse complement.
TGTCAAATATAGTAATATGAATAGAACTCACTGTTGCTCCTCAAGATCCAGACCGTTGCTTATCAGAAGGCTCGGCGAGATATCCAGATGTATGGGGGATTCGGACCGCTGAGATTCCTCTTGCGCGAGATGCAGGCGCACGGTGGCTTGGGTGACCGCTAGTAGTATCACTAGAGTTAGTTCAATGGGCCCACTAGCAAGCTGGCAGGAAGACCCGTACATTTACTATTGACCTCTAACGGATTGGGCTGGGTCATATCGTCTTCCCATGCTTTTGCCTCTACCTTCCATCTCACCAGCTGCTCGGCATATCGCACTTCGAGTGACTTCTCAAATTCAATCAAATCCTCCTGGTGCTCATTCCTTTCTGGAACGGCCACCTTCAGCTTCCGCAGAAGTGACTCGCCTAGGCCGCAGCATTACAAAGTGAATTTCACAGCAAAATAGAAGTACATAAGTACTTGCCTAGGCCCATAAGCTTCTTCCAGTTGCTATCTCCGATAAGATCGTCGAGGGTGTCTCGACGGTGTCCTGGACCCATCTCCTTGGTGCTCGATGCGACAGCATTCAGTGTGGACCAGCCTCGTTCAGGTGCCTCACCGTCTGTGCGTGCTGCGCCTTTCACGTAATTAAAGGAATATTTCCATTGGCATTCAGCCACATGAGCGGGCAGATGAAACTTTGGAATAAACAGTACAACCTTTTTGTCATCATGTGGAAAATGGAAGGGTGGGGGAAGCGACTTCATACGCTCCCAAAGGTGCCGGCTCCATTGGCAAACAATGTCATAGGAAACATTAAAACTGTTCAGGGCGGTGCCTTTGAGTGCCGAGAAAAAAATATAATCCATATTAACATATCTGGAAAAGTTAAGTCAACTCGGAAACGGAAGCACGGGTACCAAACGATATCAAACCTCTCCCCCTTTTGCAAATCGCCAACTCCTCGGGGAAGTTTCATCTCATGTCTTGCACAACAGATGCTACCGGTGCCGGTGGCAGCCAAGCCTACCGATGACCTCGTATCAGCGTTGTTAACGGCTCCGTGGCTTGTGCATTGGCTTTTCTACACAACGAGTGAATTATAGAGTAGAAAACAGAGAAGATGTAATAACCTCTTGCCGGGTATCAGTGTGCTTACTCAGATACTGTTTGTATGATGCCTCCTCCACGAAGTAGGCCCAACCATTACTGAGGCTCGGATCTACATTGTCCTTGGATATTGCCCTCCGCTTCAGGCGGAAGTTGGCATCGATGGCCACAAATAAGGCATAGAGCCATCTGACGAAGAGTGAGCGCTGAAGAACTGAGGACCAAGATAGACGTACTGCTTCTCTTTGGGTGCATCTTTCCAATCCTCGGGCAGATTTTTTCCAGGCTGGGGACAGGCCGGACAAAGTACTGCACAATCACCTTCTTGAGTGGATTCGATGCCAGTGGGACTCTGGCCACGGCCAGAGCGTTTCAGCATCTTCAAGTGACGCCATTCACGGACCATCCGCATGAATTGCTCATATCGATCCTAGCAACGGGGATGCACATTTCTTATTAACACCCCATTAATAGTAATACAAGTTACCTTAGGTGGTGACAACCCAGTGTTATTTCCCCGACGAGCCAGAGCACTGTAAAAGTGATGTGCAGAGACTTTTGACTCAAGCGACAAAAGGTGGAATTCTTCTAGGAGGGAGAATGTTGCTGCAGTTCGTGGCTTGTCGGTGCTTGCAGGGAATAGCCGGTAGCGCAGGAGCTGGTGCACATGTGAGTCCGCGGCCTCGCAGCCACAGAATCGAAGAGTCACGGAATGGATCCCATTCCCGTTTATGATGACAAAATCATCGGAGTGTGGTGCTTTCGGAAGATAGCACAGTTCTCCGAACACGTGGCCCAGCTGGATTACAAGACCCAGTTCTTTAAGCAATTTGCGAACCCAATGGGTACCGGTCCATTCCTAACATATTGTGCAAGTCAGAAAAATGCTATATTGCAGATAGCAGTTACACCGACCTTGATCAAATGAAGTGGAAGGGTCGCATGAGTCGACAATAAGCAGGTTTTGCAATACACGTCGACACCTGAACAATCATGACAGCGATGGGTCGCTGGTCCGGCCTTACAGTATGTACATGTGGTGATTCCACATCGCCCTTCCATACGAATGAATTCCCGAAGGAAGTCATCGCGATCCTGCTCCATCCAAACAAGTAAAGGAAAGTCCTATAACAACAATTGCCTGAGTCACTGCAGGTGTGCAATGAGCAAATAATTACCCCTGCAGTGCGTTGCCTTGGGACATTGTTGAGAATAGACAGATCGACACTATCTGGTAGGTTATCGGTAACTTCTGGCACGATATTCACATTGAAATTGGAAGACATGAACGTGCCATCCAGCTGATTCCCACTTGGTTGTCTCTGTGGCTCTTTGCATAGTCTGATGGTTTTTTTCTTCACGCTCACTGATCCAGCATTGATCGATTGGATTTTCTGGTAATGGAGAGTAATCGAGTCGTTCAGCTTGTTCTGTTGATGGTATATCTTCATCTTTGAACCCTTAATTTTTTTGGTGAGAAGGGGGGACAGACGACGACCGGCGGCGGTAGCGGCATGTCCTAGAAAGAAATCGACCAGCAGTTGAGTGTCGCAACCATGACACCGACTTCGTATTACCTGAGGCAGTACTTTGTCCCGCTGGATCAGACCCCTTTGAGGAATCAGCATCACTTGACATTTGAGATCAGTAGGTTGTGGTTACGTGGCTCTGGCACAAGGTCGAAGGTGGAAATTGTGGCAGCAAGGAGCACCGCGGGCAAGATGCAAGAAAAGGTGGCTATCTTACTACTTTGGAGCTTTGTTGCCGCCTCATGCCACACTTCCTTGAACGGAACAAGGTCTCAGTACCTGCTACTCTTTGCAAGACTCCCAACTGTTTGCACGATGAGTTGCAAGACTGTGGATTCTTTGTGTGATGCCGCACCGAGGACTCGCGAGGAGATACTGGCGCTTCACAAGATGGGCCTTTACTGGCACAATGCAAGCACTCATTTCTTCTGACCGAGGGTGCTGCTGACACAATTTTTTCCAGTCTCAAAAGACTATAAAATAATACTCATCCAGCTCGGACAGTCCTCGCCCATCCATTCAAATTGTCAACGCCTCTGCATGATGGTAACAGTCACAACGACCCCTGCATCCACCGATCAGCTCGAAGGTTAGATTAATTATTGTTACTGCTGTCAGTTAGTGTGGCTAAACCAGCTTCGATCTTAGAACTGCTGGCTCTCATCCAGAGTGTCAGCCTTTCTCCTGATGGTGCTGAGCGGGTTGTTGCGGCCGCACGCCAGCGTGCAGGTACCTTGGTGACAGGCCCAGATCCACCCGAGTCCACTTCTATTAGCACGGTTGTTGAAGCACATCATGTGGCTGATTTGGAACCTGCGTCTTCTACTGAACCGCCGCTGATGGCTGACCCCGATACCGTTCCCTCCGCTGCCACGGCTAACACCGGTCTGAATTCTCCCGTGCCTGTCTTGGTCAGCAAGCACGAAGTGGCGACACACCGCAATGTCGCCTTCTACATCCCTGTGGCAGATGTGCCGGGTCCTTACTACCTCGTTACAAAGGGCAGGGCACTTGGTATAATTGCAGGATGGTGAGTGTTTTTTTTGCAAAACGTGTGTCAATGATCAGTGACTTCTATTCAATAGGAACCATGCTTCACCTCTCGTCAGTGAGGTCCCTGGCGCAGTCTATCGCAAGGTAAAATGCTTAACTCGGGCGCGGCAAATGATGGAGATTGTAATTGTTGATGGCAACACGAGGATAATAACTGTGCAACCGGAGAGTTCTTGAACATCTTGTCACTATAATTTTTTGCTGTACATATCGTCAATGGGAAACGGTGCTGTGTTGAGACGCATTTATCTGTGAATTCGAACAAGCATTAGGCCCTGGGCCCTAAGTAACTTCACCTGAATAGCCAAAGACTGAATGAATGAAATTGGCCGACAGAAAATTGGATCGTGAAATAGTCAGATATTGTCTTGTTTACTATATCATGGATATCGGGACTGTCTACATATTCAAGGTGCCTGCAACGGAAGGAACAATGATAATGTTCTACAAGTAAATCTCCTATACAGGAGCACAAGAATTGTGTGAACTTCAACAACTTAACCGTCTCAATTGTTTGTACTCCATTTCGCTCCTTTTCTGGCTGTGCCACTCACTGCTGTGACGCTACTTGACAATAGTATGTGTCGATCAAAGATATACTTCACACCTGAAGAAAAGACCTTGGCCGCTCATAGATATCGGGCAAAGTACTACGAGAAGTCAACTTGTCACTCAGTCGAGTCGCCCACTGTACATACTGACCTTTCTTCAACAGGAATCTGAGTCGGTGTACCGGTGCACCATCAACCGGAGTTTCTGACGTCGTCTTGCAATAGTCAATAGATACTGAAATGGAAGTTAAGTCCTCCAGTCGAATCCAAGTCAGATAGTACCCACATTGAGACTGCAAGCCACCAATATATCGCATCTCAGATCTAGTCATCAACACCGATCCAAGGACTGCTACCAGGTTCGAGATTCAATTTAGATCATTTACTGACCATTCTCATACCTAGTCGTCAACTCTGATCCAAGGATTGCCATCAGGTTCGAGATTCAATTTAGATCGTTTACTGACCATTCGCCTACCAGGTTCAAGATCCAATTTAGATCGTTTACTGACCATTCACCCTCTAGATATAGCTCCATGCCTCCTGAATTGTGACGAGCCCCCGATTGCCAGTGTCCCGCACGTTGTATTGACTGCCTGAGTGGTGACACGCCACTTCCGCTCCTGCTTGCCCAGTTCTGTGACCCTCTTTTGCTTCATTTTCAACCTCATCTCCCATACATTCACAACTGCTCTCGCGCGTTGCCTACCTTCAAGACCATCGGTTGAAACCAATCCTTTTGCCTGAGAAAGTAAGTTGTATGGGTCTCGTATGCTCAATCTGCTGCTGATCAATCACAGATGCCATCAGAATGGACGACACAGGAGCAGAAGGCCTTCCTCAAGGTTGAGCTTGTCACATTCAAGAAGATAGGCAGTCGTAATTACACGAAGCATTGGGAAGCACTTTACAATAGATTCTTTCAGCGGTGGCCTGAGCGTTTGACTGCTCTACCTGGTGTGTCATTGGACGCTGCTCTTTCTGAAGATCAGAAGAACACTCTCGCAGACGCTGTCGACAAACGACAGAAGCGGATCCGGCGTTGGATGCACTGGCACAATGGGGCGGGTGACAACCGTGCGGCCAACAACAAGACCGCCAAAATTATCAATGGCCTTCTCAAGAGCAAGACGCGTGTCAAGAAGCCTTGGGAAATCTATTCGAAGAAGTACTATGCATTGCGCGTCCGACAGGAAGTGGAAGCTGGCACTCCGATCGTCGACGTTAACAAGAAGACCCGCGACATGTTCGAGAATGAGTCACCCGAGATTCAAGAAGAGATATACGGACTTCAAAAAGAGGACGCGAAGAGGAAGAAAGGATCTTGCAAAACGGGCGGTCAGGACGAGTCCGACGACGAAGATGAGTCGGTCATAGAAACAGACCCATTGGTTCGCCGTCGGTAAGTGCTGATCAATGTGTATTCACTTCAGATACTAACGCGTATGGATAGAAACATTCAACAGTGTGGTGGGGTGCTGCAACGCGTTCTTGGTCACCTGAGCAACAAAACAGGGTTGAAATTCACCGTGTTGATGGGAGGAGTTGACCCTCTTGACCCTGATGGAGGACAATTCATAGCAAGGTCAGTGCATTCCATCACACTTGATGCAGAGATAAACTGACTGTAATATAGCATCCATACTGGAAAGACCAAAGAAAATCGTGACTTTGCCGATGTCTACCCGAAGTTTGAAACCGAGGTGATCGAAGCATTCAGCGACTTCCTTGAGGAGGTATTCGGTCAGTCCAGTTTGCGCTCACTTAATGGATTGTTATAGGAATACTTAACCAATGCATCACCAGATCCTCTGAACAGTCAAGAAAACGATTGCAAGGATACGACTGAGGGAGCCGTTGTCGAGAGCGATGCCGTGGATGAGGAGGATCGGTCAACACGGCTGGATGCTTGTGTGGAACAGAATGGGGGGGGTGAGGATACAGACGATGAGCACAATGAAGAGGATGGGGATGGAGACGATGAGGGGACAGATGCACCCCCTACTTATAGTCCGTCGCCAACTTCGAACACCGCAGTTCTTGCAAGATCCCAATCCAATCTTACGACAATGTCGCCCCCTCATCTTGCAACATCACCCGCTCATCTTGCAACATCTCAAACCCATTCCCATCTTGCAACATCGTCGCCCCCTCATCTTGCAACATCACCCACTCATCTTGCAACATCTCAAACCCATTCCTGTCTTGCAACATCCGAGTCGTCGCCCCCTCATCTTGCAACATCGTCCAATTCCAATACCACCTCGTCAACAATGCCTCCTGGTCCGTCGGATCCTGCAACATACCCAGTGCTGCATTATTCGACGCCTTCGGCACCGCCTATGACATCACATCCTTCTGCATCAGCGACATTCCCATCCATCTCTAATCCCTCCGGTTTCAATATGGCTGACCCATTTGGACCAGGAAGCTTGACCCGGCTTCTTTATTCTGACGATCTATCCGGTTATTCGGGTTTGGGGAGCTTGGAATGGAATGACCCTTTCGCATCCGCGCCCAATCAAGCATCAGGTACTTCTACAATGTCAGCGCTATACCCGGAGCTCTCGGGCTTCAATGTCAACGGTAACCAGTTCGATACTATGTTCGGGATGGGCGCCCCCAATCAGATGCAGCCCATGCCAAATACATTCAACTTCGCTGGAGAGGTTGGCAGTCAAACAGGTCTGTCCATCTCGCAGATGACAGCACCAGTCCTGCCGCCATTACCGGCTCCATATTCACCACTGGCGTCTGCATCACCTGGTCCGCTCTCCGACATCAATGTCCCTCCGGCCCCAGTCATTCCTCCGACTCAGCCTGGCAGAATCAAGATGCCGATTTCCGAAAGCATCACAGCAGAGGGCGTAGAGGCAAGTCCAGTTGGTCGGCCCAAGCGAAAACACGTTCCATCCCAGCGTTCCCAGCGAGACAATGCCATTGGCCAGGAGAATCGCGTCCCCCTGCCCGCTACCGAGGGATCGAAAAAGCCGAAGAGCAAGAGGCCACCCAAATCTACCCAAACTTCTCCTCGAAAGTACGTGTTCCTGTCTGGGGATATATTGTTAACACTCACAGCTTATCCAGAAAACGCAAGATTAGCGGCTGATCACTCGCTGTGTCATTTTTGTTTACTCGTACACAAGATTTCATGTAATTATTGAGTATCTAAACGACATATTACACTTTTTCTCATGACCGTGGGTATATGGGAAGTGTTGCAAGATAAGGGGGCGGGACTGCAATGCCCCAAAGGGAGAAGTTTTGCATGACAATTCAAGAGGACGCGCGAAAACGGGACAAGTCTTGCAA
>QGOI01001780.1:0-37986 GCA_003313885.1 Boletus sp. MG55 | reverse complement strand
ATTTCAACCGGATTTTCTAATGACTATACCCCCTGATGAGTACCGAGCGGTACCCATGATTAACGCGACGGGAGCGGTGGTCAAAAAAATCTTGCAAAAAGATTGGCACCAACCAGGCTCGAACTCCCAAAGTTAGCTTGACCTCTGCGGCGCACCCTGCACTAGCATACCTGCACCATGCAGTACGCTAGACTGCTAGACCATGAGTCCATAGGGTAATAAGTTCATTAGTAATATATGTATAGCAATTTTGGACTTAAACGAAATTTGTACGGATAACAGGACATCAAAAATTTCATTGACTTTTTTCACTGAATCTGTGAAAATTATACATTCAGCGGATCACTGAAAATAACGGGGTGCATTTTCAGTGGAAAAAATCACTGAATCTAGTGATTCATTGAGTGATCCACTGAAAATAAGCGGTTCTAGTATCCACAGTGACAACATTGTACCGTAGTTTGCTCAAGGGGATGAGATACGGCAAAGTATGTGACAAACGCTTGATTCGACAGCTTCGTTTCAAGACTCAAGACTTCCAGTATGATTCCTCCAATTCGTCAGCCAAGCTACAGGAAAACGACAATGGGACCAGCATGCCCAATTGTATTTCTACCACGATGCGAACCAAGTGCTCGTGTGACTACACTATAATTATTACTCGGAACTGATTGGAATTGGGGATAATAATAAGTGTCCCACCCCTTACAAGTGCGGTGACTCGTGGGTTGTTCGCCAGATACGGAGGGAAAGGAAAATAGAAAAATAGAAAAAAAGGGATACACAATGAAGGGAAATGATATTTCTTTCGAATAACCCGGTCTACAACGTTTGTGTCCATCAAGCACTCAGTGTTGGTACAGAAACGACGTTGGACGCCTTTTCATGCTCGCTCTCTTGCGAGGTCGAGGTAGTGTGCTGGGGTTCGCGGCTGCCGCCGGTCGCAGTGTTGTTGTACTCGTGACGGGGTAGGAGCTCAGTTTCGATACCCACGTAGTCGTATGCAAATTCGCCCATCTCGGCATCGTCAACGCCGATAATCTCAGTCTCCTCATCACAACGGAGACGAAGGAAAGGAATATAGTGCATGACCCACAAGATGATAGTCTCAAAAAAAAACATAAAACGGTCAGACAATGTTATGCATCCTGTACACAAAAGATCGACTCACGGTCATAACGAAGGAGTAGGAAAGACCAGACACTGAGTCTGCCAATTGAATTCCGAGTTGCCTGTAGTTGTGATCGAGCCAACCACCAGGAATCATCGTGATGCCATCAGCACCCGCAATACTTGACTGAGCAAAAAGACCGGTTAGCAGATTGCCAACTATTCCACCAATAGCGTGTGAGGCGAAGATCTATTGTTGATTGGGTGAGCATTAGCTGCAGTAATTAGTCGAGGACCCACGTCAAGAGTATCATCGTATTTGAAAATGAACTTCAACTGGGTAGCGAAGTTGCACACGGTGCCCGCCATAAAGCCGAAGAGTACGGATGCTGGGGAACCAACATATCCAGAAGCAGGGGTAATAGCAACGAGACCAGCGATGGCACCAGAGCAAAAACCAACGGCAGACCACTTGCGTTCCAAGCGCCAATCCTACAAACGGACATTAGGAAGATATGTTTAACTCTCCCAGAGATGCTTACCCAGAGCATCCAGGTCAAACCACCAACGCTAGCGGCCAGGTTAGTGACAATGCAAGCCTCTACAGCACGGTAGTTTGCAGACAAAGCCGAGCCGCCATTGAATCCGAACCAGCCGAACCAGAGGAAGACAGTGCCCAGGATGACGTAGGTGGTATTGTGGGGCTTGTAAGCGAGTCGCTCTGTGCCATATCCACGACGCTTCCCAAGGTAAAGTGAGATAGCCAGTGCCGCAGTGCCAGAAGAAATATGGACAGGAGTGCCGCCAGCAAAGTCGAGGCCACCTAGGACGTAGGACCAACCTTTGGGGTTCCAGGTCCAGCACGCAATTGGGTCATACACCAATGTCGACCATACAAACACGAACACGAGGAGCGGCCCCAGACGACTTCGCTCTGCGACTGCGCCAATAGCGATCATCGGGCTATGCAATGGCAGGGTAAGCAGTGGCACCCTTACGAGGGTAGGAGGATAACCTACGTAATAGCAGCGAACATGAGCTGGAAGACACAAAAGACGATCGCGGGGACGCGAGGGCTGCCAGCGGACGGCTGGTCAATCACATTCATGAGAGCAAAGTGATCTAGGGAAGTGTGAGACCTGATTCAAACAGACCGTGAACAACTTACCCAGATTGCCAATAAAACTACTAGCGGTTTCGCTGAACGCCAAAGAGTACCCCCAGAAGAACCACTAGCGTCGGGTCAGAGCCTGTGAGTCCTATGAAATCACATGACCCACCTGGAACGACACCATCGCGACGGTCATCATGCTAAGGTAGATCATGCTGAGGGCATTTTTCCTCCGCAAGAGACCAGAGTAGAAGAAACCGACACCCGGTATCATGATAAAAACCAATGCAGTTGAGGCCAGAGTCCAAGCAATATCACCAAGGTTGTATACACCAGACCCGGATGAATTGGACCATTCAAGGTCTCCCGCTGCGAAGAGAGTCCAAACTCAATGAGGAATTTTAAGGAGGTTACGAGAAGCCTTCAACTTACATGAATCGTAGGTCACGTTCACCATCTTGAGGTACTAGGCTTTAGCGGCTAGATTAGCAGAAGGAAAGTGGTGGGCGTTGGCGAAGGCCAAGGAGGCAAAACTGTGGCACCTGATATACCTGTGTCGCTTGTGGGATTTGTGTACCTTGATTTACTATAATCAAAGTTCCCAGCGGGAGCGGAGCACTTGGCGAGATAAGGCGGCTGCTTACTAAGCAAGAGAGGAGGTGCTATCATCCAATGAGCAGCTTCGATGTCTCTGCAAAACCTGACTTGTCAGGTTTTCCTGTTATCTTGTCAAAATGCTTAACAAGTGTTTTCTACTGTAATCCTGATTTAGTGACCACAGGCACGACAATAACTAACGCACGCTTCGAGATAAGAGAAGCTGTCTGTCATTTTCATTTCCAACCAAACGTCTCGGGCATGTTCGGGGTTATTTGAGCAAGTCCGGTGGATATCCTTCAAGTCCGAATCGATCAAATCCATCGTGTGGGAGTCCCGAGATCCTAACGTCAGTTGTTACCAAATATCAATCTCGATAGTCATTTACTTACCCTCTAACAACGTTCTGCCTCGTGCTTCATCTCTACCACTGAATCTGAGTATACTATCTTCATCGACACCCCTTGTCGTGCTGACAACGGTGGCACGAACTACCCAGCGATGGATGATATGCCGTATACATAAGGCCCAAGTACTAATTCCATGTCATTCAATGACAGTGTTTCCAAACTAACTCTGGCCAGATCAGTCGGCCCCCACGCGACGCGCCCGAGCCGCACCTGTGAACATGTATTACTAACTCAAGTGTGTTGATGACCGTATCGATCAACCACACGGTTGCTCACCGGCTGGGAGCCAGTACCGGAAATGAGTCATCTTTACCAAGCATGTGTCCATTTCTGTCGGTTTCTAGGCCTCTGTGAGACATCCACACATTCCACTGCCTCCATGAAGGCCGGCCAATATATATTCCTATTCCGCGTCGTGAAAATGGTGAACGGACTGCATCCGCTGATATAATCATGGGAACCTGATGCTCCTCACCAGAAAATGGCGGCGCAACGAAGCATCCTACACCGCAATGCTCTAAACACGGACTTGTAATTCCGTTCTAATTCGTAGTCCGATGGCTGGTTGAGATTACGGATGGGCCGGCTTGACAGAAGCGTGGTTCTGTCAGATTGCACTGCCTCGTGCGTGTCTCGTAGCGCGTCTTTCGGGGTATTTACATTTGTTTGGTTTCAGCTGGACAACCAAGTCCATCGTCCTAGTTGCTCGATGGCAAGTGTTCTCGTTGGTGCTACGAGGCGGTATGTGCCCATCCATGCCTCCCACTACACAAAATGCTCGTTCTTCGTGAGGCAAATCCATGTCTCACAACCCAGTTCGTCCTTATTTATGGAGATGTCCACAACCGAGTAACTTGTGTGTAGCTCGACGCGCCAGCGACCGCGGTGACCTCGGTATTCCTGACGAGCTCGTATCGCAAATAACACCCCAGCAATCCACCGAGTCGCTGCACAAATACTCGATTGCTCGGGAACGAAAATTTTACGGACTGCTTCAGTTCGTGCGTGACCGTACCGGCCGAGTAAAAGTCGTCAAGGCGGGCCAGGTCAGCGGGAAGGCCTGGTTGCGCCTCTTCCAGCTTGCGAGCAAGACAGAACACCTCGGGGCCGTTGCAGACGCATTCCCTCAGTGGAGAGAGTCGGGAAAATCATTTACCCCGCTCGACGCTGAGATGTTCGTTCGTACGTCTACCGCCCGACGCTCGTACCGCTTCACAGAGATACTCACGCACCCTGTTTTCTACTGCCTATACCACAGGTCGGTGCGAGGAGCTGGATTGCCCTCTACTTGCTCTCAAAGTTTTCGGAGATCATCCAAAGTATGGTCTCGCACTTTCATCCTTCCCAGCTGCGCGTACTCTCATTCATTCTCTCTACCAAAAATACCCTCTGGAGAACACAATCGCCGCAGTATCACTGCTCGGTCTGAATAATCTCTCGCCAGTGACCAGTGATCCCGCTAGCTCTGCCATGCTCTATGCAGCCTGTCTACGGAGCAAGAACGAACACGCGTCGTTGCTTGGCAGAGATATCCGAATCGCGCTTCAGAACCTTCTGAGAGACATTAAACCCTATTCGGAGCCCAAGGAGAAATTTTTACGCGCCCGTTATTCCGTCAAACCCGATCTATGGCTATTGGAGGCGCTCAAGGACATAAAGAAAACTAAGAGAGACCAAGGTCGTGGATCTTGGTGGATAACTGAATGGATTGCTGGAGGAGAGGGTCGTTTGCTTCCGCCCCTGGCGGAACGCAGGTATCAGGCAAGGGGTGGGGAACATTTGCAAGTGGCATCGACACCTGCCACGAGAAAATCGCCACAGCAAATACATGCTTAATTGTCCAGATCTTTACCTGAGGGTAGACCATCGTTGTCTCTAGTTCTCACACAACGTCCCATCTCATGACACCTACAATGAGTCCGAAATATGATCGATTGATCTACCAGCTGGGTCGTGCGATGGTGTGTAGTATCGGAAACTGAGATAGCCTGGCGACATACCTACTGAACTGTGATAGGCTCATATTAATTCGAGCGCTGTGATTGGAGGATGGTCGCTGAAAAAGGGAATTAAGGGTCCTTCCAAAAAAAGAAATATGCGCAACATCCAAATGCCCGCCTTCAGAAAGCTGCGGCGGCTCCTGATATCATGAATGTGACGGTGACTCATCCGCCAGCAGGATAAGATGTCAAGGAAGGCATGATGCCCGTCTGAGGGAGGCACACTGGAACTCTGCGAATGTTCCCCTGAAAAAATCCTACTGCTCGTTGGATGTGACAGGCTTCGGGAGCGACGGCACATGCCAGTGTTAGCAATTGAGACTAAGCGTTAGCGGAGAGGCAGGAGCTTATCTGTGTAACGTTACCGCTTGACGACACTTTCGTCCATTTGAGAGTTGCCAGTGTGATTGGAGGACGGGTCGGCGAAAAAGGGAATTAAGGGTCCTTCACCAGGGCCGAAACAAAAAGGCGGACATTTGGCAGTCCCGACTTGCAGATTGAACCTACTACGTATACGTGCTCCTAGCGCTCAGCGCTCATGCGCGATACACTCAAGGTCTCCGAAAAAGGGAAGACGCAACGAAACACTTGACAGGCACTAGCCACGCTACTAGTACAGCGTGAGCTGTCTATCGCCGGCTCACACAGAGGCGCGCAAGCATGCGAGTATACCACCAATTAAAGATTCGCTTACCTCGCACGTACCTGCGACCGAAGGTGAAGACGTTCGACAAGTTCAAAGCGTGCGGACGTCAACCAGTTTGTACATCAATATTAGATCCGGGACGCAACGTGCGCAGTGACCATGTGCCTTGGTCAAAAGTCGAGACCTCATACACACGAGTAACTCAGTCAGACTCCTCGGGACCCTATCCTCAAGTTGTAGGGTATTTCATTGACAGTTATGGAGAGATACATCTCAGATGGCGGGTAACCAATGGATGTCGGATAACAACATGTGGCGCTGGTGATCGTTGGACGAAGAGTGATTGGGGTCGATTTCTATCCTTTTTGGCAGCCCTATGAATAGGTCCCAAGATAATAACCCTAACCCAAACACAGGGTCGATACCATTCCTCGGCCCGCGACGGCTCGTCCCATGACTTCATCTAGGCCAACTTCTCTCCATGGGTACATAATATAAGGACATCCACTTTCCACTCGGGCGGTCCATCTCCGTCCCATCGAACTTACCCATGACCACTCACGCTCTCACACAAGCCTTCAAAGCTGCCAAGCCTGCTTTCGGGGCGTGGATCACCTTGCCAGGGGTGATCAACGCCAGGACGGTCGCGCAGTCGAGCTCACACCTGTCGTGGGTCATGATCGACTGCGAACACGGACTGACTTCGCTCCAACCCGGGGCGGCAGAGTCCATCCAGGCGATCACTGGAATTGGCAGCGATGCACCAAGCGCGCTCGTGCGCATCCCCGCGACGGGCACGAGCACCGGTACGTCGTGGCAGATCAAGTATGCGCTCGACGCCGGCGCGAGAGGCGTTCTCGTGCCGATGGTGCGTCCTCGATCATCGGTGCTTGGAACGTGACGGGATACTCAACAATGAAAATAAACGTGATTCCCGATGTACAGGTCTCCGATGCAGCAAAGGCGAAAGAGGTCGTTTCAGACAGTCGCTTCCCACCGGGTGGCAGGCGCGGCTTTGGCAGTCCGTTCACGCAAAGCGTGTGGGGGATTGGCGCTGCAGAGTATCTCAAGTCTGCCAACGAACACGTCACGATCATGATCCAGATCGAAACACAAGAAGGGGTTAAGAACGTCGAGGAGATCGCTTCCGTCGATGGCATCGGTCAGAGAATGCAGCGTGGCATTCGGCTCATCAATGCCTGACCTTTGTTTGAAAATAGATGTCCTTTTCATCGGCCCATACGACTTGTCGTTGACCCTCGGGTATCCTCCTCCATCTCCAGACCCCCATCCCGAGGTCGAAAAGGTCATTCAACATATCCTGAAAGCTGCACATGACAAGGGCAAGAAATGGTAGGTTCCACGTCGAACAACGACATGTGCTCGGCGCTCACCATGACTGTAGTGCCATCTTTTGCACGTCGGGAGCGCAGTCTTTCAAACGTGCCCAGGAAGGTTTCGATATGGTATGTTGATCGTATTTTCTGTGCAGCATGCAGTACAACATACTGATGCTCGATGACCCTACCAGATCAATGTAACGTCGGATTCGGGTGCAATGTCAGAGTCTCTCGCTCGTCACCTGACGGAAGCTGTTGGCGGTTAATCGGGTGCCCGCCCCTTTGGGTACTGAAAAAACTCACAGATGAGAAAGATGGAAAGGAAAGAGAGAGTTCGTGAAATTTGTAGGATAGTTAGGAATAAAACTTCTGATCACGTTCATCACCAGTCTGGCAAGGGTCTATCGTCAATTGAGAGAGCATTTTGCATCAACTTGACGAGTCCCAAGCATGAATATTGGTCCGAACTCGCAGCACGAAATAGTTACCAGTGTCTTGGGTATTGTATCGAAATTATGCATTACAGCAGAGTGTTGATGCGTTTTTGCAACCTCGGCAAACGAAGATATATGTCAGTTTGGCGGATCTATCGAAAAATCCAAGGAATACATTTTTCTGCGATCGAGCAGAGATCTCGAACATCACATCTTTTGAGCCTAATCATCCCATCCCCCTAGTTCCACGGCGCCCCCAACAGCTACCTTGGCGAATTCGAGGGGCAAGCTTCAATACGACCTGAATTAGTTTGATCCATCCGAACGATGCGAACTCATATGCGCACCGCAAAAGAGAACTTGCCTTCCTGTGGGTGGATGTAAGGATTGGGAGTCCTGCTGGGATCGCTTTCGGTTGCAAGCACCACTGGGAAGCCAGCACGCTGCCACGAGAGGTGATCGGAGCTACCACCTGGGCTACATTGCGACAAAGATCTTCATTCCGCGAACCAGATCAATGGTTGTGAAGACGACGTACAACAATTTCGCGCCTGTGACCGGGTCGAAGTATACTCCGTGGCCAAGTTCATGGACCAGTCCGTCAAGGACGTGTCGACGTTGTTGGTGATGAACGTCAGAGTCGGTGTTACGTCCTTGTGCACTTATCTGTCATGTCCTAGGACGCGGCAGTCCGTGGATCCGGTCCGACGCGTCAGCGGTACATACAAACTGAATCAAGGCGCCGACGTCCTTGCATCGATACAGGTATTCCAAGGCGATGTCTTGGCTGGCGAGAAGTCCACCTTCCGCAGCATACCAATGAAACTCTACCGGAACCTCGGGCCGGAAACCAGCCTGGACGGGGTGCTCTGAAGGCCTCTAATATGGTGACCGTCCCAGAACCACCGTCGTCAGCACCTGCTGCTGGAAGCAGCGGAAACTCATGGTTGGCGGAATCCAGGCGGGACGCGATTACGATAATTGGCATTTCGATAGCATGATTTGGCCGGGGTCGCCCACGAGTAGGCTCGAACCGGGTGATCTGGGGAAATTCATGGGTAAACCGTTGCGCGGGGAGTCTGCGATGACCTAGCATAACATGAGGAACAGAACAAGATTGACGGGTAGGCCTCAAAAGCCTACCTCGAGGACGTTGTTGTAGATTCACCAAGAGCTCGGAGCGCCATACTCGGAGCGGTTGTAGCGGTTGTAAAAGGTCGCGAGGTTACCGACTCGGAGGTTGTGCACCATCCCCTCCTTTAGACTTTTGATGACCTCGTTGACCCTTTCCTTGTGCCGAAGGTGGGCCATTCTGCAGTGACGTGTCCGTTGATCGAGTTACTTCAAACGGGACCCAGAGCAAAAAAAACGCACACACCAGTGTCCTTGTTTGAATAAACCGTCGACTTGAAGAGGTCTTCGTGTTGGGTGAGATCCATGAAGGACAATCCTTGCTTCTTGAGCCATAGCTTGTCGCCCTCCGTCATCCACACAGGTTCGGTCCCAAATACCTCGAAAAGTCGTGGCTCATCGAGGATTGAGGCGTAGCTAGGCTCCACGAGACGCATCACCTCGACGGGATCGTCATTGTGGGCGGCTAAAAGGTGCTTAACATTCGCCTCTATAATCTCGACATTGCTCTGGAGGATCTGCTGACTCTGAGGAGGGGCGAGAACGGACGCGGAAACGAGATGCAGGAAAGGTGGGATTTAATAGGGCAAAGCTCTTCATCGTGGCGGGGAGAAATCAACGACTAGTCCTTTGAGGAAAGCCAGTCGTTCCGTCTTGACCCGCCATGACCAGGCTTAACGTCATTCACGTGCCGGGCTATCAGCAAAATGTCGGGCAGATTCGCCATAGCAAGGGGGCTCGCGAGCCGGGAAGCTGACACAAATAGCGGCCGCATCAGTAAATGACAGTCCATCTGAAGCGGATTTTGGGATCCGGGTTACGCAGCGCCCATTTCATTTTGGAAGGTCCCGTAGTTCCCCTTGTCGACCTGCCGAGAAATGCGCCACGCAAAAGGTCGCTGGGGCCCGTCGTGTCGGAAATCGGAACCAATCAAATACTTATTAGCTCTACTTAGTTGCCGGCGGCTTAGACTTACCACTCACGTGATCGTATCCTGTGAACGAAGTCCGTGCCACTGTCAATTTGATCGATTGATCATCACGCACGTATGATGGCATCTAACCCGAAGGCAGGTCGATAGCGTCCCCCAGCCCGCAACGACTCGTCCCGTAACGATTCATTCCGTAACGACTCTTCCCGTGACTTCATCTAGGCGTTGAACTTCTCTCAATGGGTACATAAGGACATCGACTTTGCACTCGGGCAGCCCGGATTGAACTTACCCTATAGTATGACCACTCACGCTCTCACACAGGCCTTCAAAGCCGCCAAGCCCGCTTTTGGGGTGTGGATCACCTTGCCAGGGGTGATCAACGCCAGGACGGTCGCGCAGTCAAGCCCACACCTGTCGTGGGTCATGATCGACTGCGAACACGGACTAACTTCGCTCCAACCCGGGGCGGCAGAGTCCATCCAGGCGATCACTGGAATTGGCAGCGATGCACCAAGCGCGCTCGTGCGCATCCCCGCGACGGGCACGAGCACTGATACGTCGTGGCAGATCAAGTATGCGCTCGACGCCGGCGCTCGAGGGGTGCTCGTGCCAATGGTACGTCCTCGATCATCGATATTCGGAACGTGTCGGGAAACTCAAAAAAACAAAAAATACATAAATGTGATGCCCGATTTATAGGTCTCTGATGCAGCAAAGGCGAAAGAGGTCGTTTCCGACTGCCGCTTCCCACCGGACGGCAGGCGTGGCTTTAGCAGTGCGTTCACGCACTGCGTATGGGGGATTGGCGCTGCAGAGTATCTCAAGTCTGCCAACGAACACGTCACGATCATGATCCAGATCGAAACACAAGAAGGGGTCAAGAATGTCGAGGAGATCGCTTCCGTCGATGGCATCGGTCAGAGAATATAGCGTGGCATTCGGCTCATAGATCTGACCTTTGTTTGAAAATAGATGTCCTTTTCATCGGCCCCAACGACTTGTCGTTGGCCCTTGGTTATCCTCCTCCATCTCCAGACCCCCATCCCGAGGTCGAAAAGGTCTTTCAATATATCCTGAAAGCTGCACATGACAAGGGAAAGAAATGGTACGTCCCACGTCGAACAAGGACGTGTGCTCGGCGCTCATCGCGACTGTAGTGCCACGAATTGCACTTCGGGAGCGCAGTCTTTCAAACGCGCCCAGGAGGGATTCGATATGGTATGTCGATCGTATTTTCTGTGCAGCATGCGGTACAACATACCGATACCCTACCAGATCACTGTAACATCGGATTCAGGTGCAATGTCAGAGTCTCTCGCTCGTCACTTGACAGAAGCTGTTGACGGTCAATCGGGTGCCCGCCCCTTTGAGTGCTGAAAACATTCACAGATGAGAAAGAGGGAAAGGAAAGGGGGGGGGTCCGCGACATTTGTATGATAGTCAGGAATAAAATTTCTGATCGTGTTCATCACTGGTCTGACATGGGTCTATCGTCGGTGAGAAAGCATTTTGCGTCAACTTGACGAGTCCCAAGCATGAATATTGGTCCGAACTTGCAGCACGAAATAGTGACGGTGTCTTGGGTATTGTATCGAAATTATGCATCGCAGCAGAGAGTGCTGACGTATGTTTGCAACCTCGGCGAACTGACCGCCTATTTTTCCACTACGCCGACTGAAGATATATGACAGTTTGGCAGATACATGTGTGAAGTCGATCGAAAAATCAAGGGGATACATTTTTCTGCGATCGAGCAAAGATCTCGAGCATCACATCTTTTGAGCTTAGTCATCAAATCCCCCTAGGTCCACGGCGAACCCAACAGCTACCTTGGCGAATTCGAGGGAAAGCTTCAATGCGGCCGGTATTAGTTTGACCCATCCGAACAATACGAACTCAGATGCACCGCAAAAGAGAATTCACCTTCCTTTACGACCGTCCGATCATCGACCAGGTGGATGTAAGGATTGGGAGTCCGGCTTGGATCGCTTTCGGTTGCAAGCACCACTGGGAAGCCAGCACGCTGCCACGAGAGGTGATCGGAGCCACCACCTGGGCTACATTGCGACAAAGATCTTCATTCCGCGAACCGGATCAATCGTTGTGAAGACGACGTACAACAATTTCGCGCTTGCAGCCGGGGTCGAAGCATAATCCATGGCCAAGTTCATGGCCCAGCTCGTCAAGGACGTGTCGGCGTCCGAGTCGTTGGTGATGAATGTCAGCGTCGGTGTCACATCCTTTTGCACGTATCCTGTCATGTCCTATCAAACTGAATCATGGCGCCCACGTCCTTACGTATTCCGAGGTGATATCTTGGCTGGCGAAAAGTCCACCTTCTTCCGCAGCATACCAATGAAACTCTACCGGAACCTCGGGCCGGAAACCAGCCTGGACGGGTGCTCTGAAGGCCTCTTGTATGGTAACCGTCCCAGAACCACCGTCGTCAGCACCTGGTGCCGGAAGCGGCGGAGATTCATAGTTGGCGGAATCCAGGTGAGATGCGATTACGATATTGGCATTTCGATAGCATAGTTTGGCTGATAACGCTCACGAGTAGACTCGAACCGGGCAATCACGCTTATCTGGGGAAATTCATGGGTAAACCGTTGCGCGGGGCGTTTGCGATGACCTAGCACGACGCGAGGAACAGAACAAGATGGGCGGTCAGGCCCTGAAAGGCCTACTACCTCGAGGACGTTGTTGTAAGAGCTCGGAGCGCCATACTCGGAGCGGTAGTGGCGGTCGTAAAAGGTCACGAGGTTACCGAGATTGTGCACGATCTCCTCCTCCTTTAGACTTTTGATGACCTCGTTGACCCTTTCCTTGTGCCGAAGCCTGAAGGTGGGCCATTCTGCAGTGACGTGTCCATTGATCGAGTTACTTCAAACGGGACCCAGTAAAAAAACAACGCACACACCAGTGCCCTTGTTTGAATAAACCGTCGACTTGAAGAGGTCTTCGTGTTGGGTGAGATCCATGAAGGACAATCCTTGCTTCTTGAGCCATGGCTCGTCGCCCTCCGTCATCCACAGGATTCCACACAGGTTCGGTCCCACATACCTCGAGAAGTCGTGGCTCGTCGAGGATTGAGGCGTAACTATGCTCCACGAGACGCATCACCTCGACGGGATCGCCATTGTGGGCGGTTAAAAGGTGCTTAACATTTGCCTCTGTAATCTCGACATTGCTCTGGAGGATCTATTAACTCTGAGGAGGGGCGAGAATGGACGCGGAAACGAGATGCAGGAAAGGTGGGATTAGGGCAAAGCTCTTCGCCGTGGCGGTGCAGAGCGAGAGATATGCCCATCGCCAACGCGGCCGCATCAGCTCGCCATCGTGGAGTGAATGTGGTGGTCCGCTTCGGACCTTTTACTCGGGAAGCTGATAGTTCTCTCCGCTGCGTTCTATGTATAATATCGTTTGTACGCAAATCACTGATAGCTGGGGGTGGCTGGGTGATCTATGGTCGATCCGAGCCCTTGAGGATGAGCGTGAAGCCCATGCAGTATGATTTCGGTTTTATTCTTATTCTTATCTGTCGGTGCCAGGTCTGAGGTGAAGTGGGATGGCAGATCGTTCGATCACGATTCAAGTAGCAGGTGAAGTAGTCAATCCCCCCAACGAACATCGTCACATTCATGACTCGCTGAACGGCGGGAAGACAGAGCGGACTTTTGAGATGGATATACTTGGTTAGTCTGGTGACCAGACCATCTTCGACGGCTTGCCTCATTAGATGGTCTGGTCAGCAGACTAATACTTGGTATGTACCCTAACGATCTAATCATTGCAACAGCCGTGCCTGTCGCTGACTTGTTGTCAAGTATCAAAAGAGTTTCCCAGGCTGCCTGTCGACCGCGCCACATAGAATTGTGGTACCTGGGATGCGGCGCAAAAAGCTAAAAAAAATGATCGTTATCATAGGGTCTGACGGAATGAGAGTCTCCTGTCGAATGATTGATAGGCTTGTGAAATGAAGGGGTTTAATAATTAAATATATCCAAAGTTTGAATGTGAGCCCTGCCCCTGAGGCTGCCCCTGAAGAGTTGCTGATTTTTGAGGCAGCCCTGTCCCCCAGGATCCATGTTCCCGCACACTGACCGAGACGCCACGCGATCTGGAGTATCATCAAAGCGGACCCGATGCGGCTATCCTCGCTCATAGTGCCGGAGCCCACCGCGTGACAGTAATAACCAATGTTGAAGCGCGTAGAGTGACAATCAGCCCGCATCGATGAATCGCGGAAGGTTAGTCGAGGCAAATGCCGCGTAGTAGAAATTGGGAATCATAGAGGTCGGCGATTCATCGAGAGATTAGTAAAGGTCAACCAGAGTAGAGGTCACCTCAGACCGTCTTAACGAGTAAAAGTGAATGACGCGTTTATATTATATGAGGTCCCACAAAAAAACAAAGCAGTCCACATTACCTTCCAACAGCGGGATAATGGTTCGCGGCAAATCTCGGCGCTGGGGTGTTAGGCCGTAAGTGTTGGACCTCACCATTTCAAGTCAAACTTATCTGTGCTTGACCCGAGGACAGAATCGGATGTATGTAAGTTATGATCGACACTTATCTCCAGGGTACATTATGGCGAGCGAGATTGGAAGACATTGTCAGGGTTATCGCACAAATTACAAATTAATAATCTCACCACCCTGGTACTTACATGGCGCCGTCTTCTCTTGACATAGTCAACAATTCAGACCTGGTTCCCGACCACGTTCCTGGACTTGCAAGGGGGAAGGTATGTTGGAAAAATAAATGTCCTCCGGGGCTAGACCGCGTCATTTTAGGTCGATCTTCGCATATATAATCACGCACCTCTTGTCTTTCCAATGCTCTGCCTTCCCTCGCTGTTCGCCAGCCTTTGGTTGGTCACGCAATAGAACAGTGCAAGCGTTCGTTTTTTGCCTTTACCCTTTTGCTCGCGGGCCTCAAATTGTCCCCCTTCCACCCTGAAGGCTTTTGCACTGTCTTTAAATTTACCTTCGGGTGTGCATCGTGTGCATGACGGGTATTCCGCTTTGTCAGAGACTGCTATGAGCTATGGCACGTTACGTCAAGAGTCTCGGTTTACCGACATATGCGCCAATAAGACGTGGGGTCCATAATTGAAGTGATCACAAAGAACCGTACCAGCAGCCACGTACATCGTTTCCAAGGGTGTTGAAGAAAATTCGAAACCAACCCGAGTGCGTGATGAGAGAAAAGACATGATGGGTCTAGGGCTGACGAAGGGAGAAATACGGGACCTGTCAGTCATTTGAAGAAAGCCAGTCGTTCCGTCTTGACCCGCCATGATCAGACTTAGCGTCATTCACGTTCATCGACACGCTGAGAGGATTTGGTTGCATGAAGCGCGACGTTGTAGTGACCCTCGCATGGACCGACGTGGTCGACAAGGGGTATCGCTGAGTACGACGCGCTGAGGCTGCCAAGGATGGGTGAGTTTTCCCGTGGCAGTGTCACGCGGTTGGCCGGAGCGTGGGATAAATTACTGGAAATGGAATATTTGGTAAGCCAGCAGAGGCAGCGACGGGGGACCCAACGAACTCGTTGAACGTCGACCACCCCCGTTCGAGAGCGATGCCACCACCACCGTTTTCTTCGCCGCATAACCAGCCCTCGTTCCCCGCTCTTTACCTTTACCCTCTCAATGACACCTTCGTTCCAAAACACATCGCTTTAATAAGTGGCCAGCGCGTCAAAATTGGCCGTCAAACCAACGCCAAAACCGTCCCTGCAGAGCGAAACGGCTACTTTGACTCAAAGGTCCTTTCTAGGCAGCATGCCGAAGTATGGGAGGAGAACGGAAAGGTGCCTTCATTTCGTCTTACTTCGTCCATTTCGCTCATTCACCCTGCTTCTCCACAGATCTTCATCAAAGACGTCAAAAGTTCCAACGGCACATTTATCAACGGCGAACGTCTCAGCCCAGAAGGCGTCGAGTCTGAGCCTTTTGAACTAAAAAACGACGACATCGTGGTATGCCACTCTCGCGTCGTATTCTTATCCCGCTCTTCAATCGAATCATCCCCAGGAATTCGGCATTGACATTATTGGCGAGGACAACAAAACGACTATCCACCACAAGGTTGCCGCTCGAGTCCTTTGCGTCTTCACGGAAGAGGACGTCCAGGACGCTGCTCGCGTAGAGCGGATGCAAAATCCGCCCAACGTCCCTGGAGGTCCTTCCCAACCGAGCACATCGGGTGCCTCTTCTCAATTTTCTTTTGCTCAGGGTCAAACCGTCCCGCCGGCGCAACGTCGACCAACCTTGCAGTCCCAGGCGCTCGGTGGGATGGGCGGGATGGGCGGTAGTATGAGACCTCCGGGTAAAAGCGGACTCAGTTTCGACCACATCTTGAGTCGTTTACAAGGCGAGCTTCAGAAGAGTCGCGAGACAGGCTCTGAGCTGCACTCGTTAACGACCGCGATGAACGATATTCATGATACTTTGGGCGGTGCTTTAGTGAGTCCTCGCCACTTTGACCGTTGACATGATGTTGACGACTTCTCTCTCAGCCATCCAACATCCCTCATTTTCCTGCCAACCTCCCTCCTGTTCGTGCTCCACAACCACAACCAGCGCATGAGCCCGCCCAACCCACCGATTCCGGATCTATTCCGGCTAGCGTGCTGAACGAACTTCGCACCCAACTTCACGAGACGCAAGCGTCATTGGCCAGTCATGTTGACAAGGTACGTGCCCTCGAGGACATGCTCGCCGAGCACGAAGTCATCAAGGCCGAGATATCTTCACTACGCGAACTCATGGACGAACGAAAACGCGAGCTCGAGATGTCCCGACGTGCCGCAGGCTCTCCATCCGGACACCATGATGTTGAACACCATGACGACATGCGGAGCGGCAGTTATCAAACAGACGATGACGATGGCGCCAGTATCCATACCATCGTCCCGCATGGATTGGAGAGAGTGGAGGAGGAAGATGAGGACCAGTTAGTTGCCGAGGATGAGGACGACGAAGAACGCCGACGTCGTCGAGATGAGCTGGGACGTCCGCGGACGCCCGAGCCTACTGGAATGGGTATGGTGGAGGATGACGAGGATTCCCCAAACACGAAGCCCAGACACCGATCGTCGTCACCGCTTCAACAAACCCATGATGCTGCATCTGCCGCCATCGATGACTTGGCTGAGCGGTTGTCGGCACTCAGTGGACGAATAGATACGGCGGTGGAGTTCAACAACTCCCTCCAGGCACAGCACACCGCCGCTCAGACGACAATATCGCAATTGCAGTCCAAGATTGCAGCATTGGAACAACTCGTACAGGCCACCCAATCACAACTGCAGCAACAAAACACCGCCCAGGAAGCTGCACAGGCAGAGCTTCTCAAGGCTGTTCGCGAGCCTCCTCGTGACACTGAACGAGAATCCTTGACAACAATGCTCAACGAATGGAAGAAGAACGTCGAAGGTCAATGGAGCGCCGTTCAGGAGGAGTGGTCGCAAGAGAGGGAGAGACTTAGCAAGGCGAAGGAGGAATGGGAGAGCCGGGCGCGGACGTTGGAACTTGGATTGGATGCCAAGATCAATGCTGGCGTGGCATCGCTCATGGCCTTGCAACGACACGATCGGTTTCCAAACGGAGACATCAAGCTCAACGGGGGCGGCGGCCTTGTGACGCCTCCAAGTCCCGTCAGTGTCGCCTCGAATCCCGGTCGGACAAAGTCACGACGCCGTCGATCAAGCTCCTCCCGAAGTCGTTCGAGATCAAGTTCGCCTATCTCGTCGATTGAAATGATAGAAGGGGCGGTCAATGGGGACCATGACATCGGGTCCAACCCGGGTTCACGACATGTCTCAGATCAATATCGACGATCTCGTTCACCTTCTCTGTCAATAGTGGAAAGCGAGCCAGAGTCGTGCAGCCGAGTGCTCGAACGCGGTGCTCAGTACCCAATCACACCTGCCCCGTCGGTGAAGGACTCTCCCGAGCAGCCACCATTGAACCCCCCCTTAGTTGTGATGGAATCGAAGGCGGAGATGCCATTGCGCACGTCTGGGGCTGTTGGTTATCTCACGGTCTCGCCGCTGTCACTTCTGATAACCCGTTTCTTGCAGTTCCATCTGAATGTGACGACGGCCGTAGGCGTGCTGGTTGTCGGCATCGCAACGGCAGCGGTATTATGGCGAGTGAAACAGGATTAGGATTCAAAAGTATGGGATCATCCGGGACGATTCTCAATGGCATTCGTTATGACCAGCTCCTTTCTCATTTTGATCGCCGTGGTTTAATTACTTTATTATTCTTTTTTCACGCTGCTCTTTCTCGACTTATTTGCGACTTGTGAATAACCCTCATATGCAGCCCTTCTTCGTTATGATGACAGCACGACCATGCCCGTTTTCTGTACGATGTGCTGCTGGTCTCGAATACAGACGAGCGTTGAACCCAGTGAAAACTAATCAGCTATAACCAATTATCAACGTGTTGGTCTCGGTGTGACAACCAAATTTTGAGACGTATACTTATGTAATGCGTGTCATATATTGCGTCATTCCAATAAATCTCCCAAAGTATCAGTCACTGTCACCCCTACACGCATCGTCCGCGTTGACAACAACACGAGGTATGCAAATCTCCATATTCCTGATTTGAAGCCAAGCAATGCTTTTAAAAGATCGAGGAAGAGTACAAACTTCGATTTCCCCAATCTTTATCTCATTTCTTTCCTTAACCCCCTCCACAGCACCTGTCCGCACGCCTGACTTTTGCTTATTCTCGAAGACACAAAATGCGAACTCGGATCCTTGCATCTCCGTCACCTCCACCATCCCCGTCTTCAACAAGCTTAATTAAACAAATACGCCCGTTCCTCCATCGACACGGCGACTGCCACATCTCACACAAATAACTGCAATATCGATGTGTTCTAGTCCGTGGTAAGTAATCTCCTCTATCTACCTTATATTGACTTCTATCACTGACATACCTATATTCCCAGCAGCTTTGAGGGCCGCCCTCAACCCATTAGTTCTCATTAACTTGCTGTTGTTCCCATTAAGCTACCCTTGTCCTCGTTTGGCCTCATGCACTCTTGTTCGCCCTTATCTACTCTCAATCGCCGCTGCATTCACCCTCGTTTTCCTGCAGGTGCTCTCGTTTGGCCTCCGACGCATTCACCCTTCACACCCTCTCTCAGGCTCTCTGTTGCTCCTGTTTGCCCTCTGTTCGTGCTCGGGCCATGATGCTCTCATTTGGCCTCGGTTCACGCTCGGATTATGGCGCTCTCGTTTGGCCTTGCTCACCCTCCTTCACGCTCAGGTTCTGGTGCTCTTGTTTGGCCTCGTTCGCCCTCCGAAGTTAATGTTAGGGTTATGATACTCACAACTGGTCTCGTTTGCCCTAACATTCTCATTTCTCCGCGGTTTGGTCTGATTAGCAGTCTGGCATACATTCCCATGCCCCGATTTTTGCGGTGTGGTCAGATGAAAGCACATTGGATATGATTGGGTATGACGAGAACTAAGCAGTGACATAGGTTTCATGAATCCGCCATATATAGTAGTGAGACTGGGTAATGTCATTGGACACGAGAACCAGAATCTGAGCACACGGGACGACGTATTGAACTGTGAATGGATCTCTACACACCAGGTTCTGCATTGAAAATATGAAATAACTGCCATTCTATAGGGGGATATCGATTATCATAGGCTACATATAGAATCTATATGGATGGCCTATGTAACTGGTCATTGATCGTTTCACTGAAGTTGAACTGCGTCGCACGTGCTGCGGGCGTTGTATTCATACCGTCTGCCAAGCGCTTCGCGTATATGCCCTTGTGACGGTCCGCTCACACATTATGTCTGCGATGACTACTCGTTCCGAGTCTTTGTAAAGACCACGTACAGCATAAGCCCATAAAGGTCTCCCGTTGTTGTCCGAGCTCCATGGATGACTAGGTAATATCTTTGATTTGTCAGCCGGCTGAACTCGCCATCGTTCGACGCGATGATCCATCCAGCTGCCTTAAAAACGCTCGGTGCTTGGTCGACCTTTAGATCCGACCACATCCACATTCTTACTTTCTTACCATCATCATGACTGTCGCCAACGATTCGTCCAACGCTGTCAACGGCGGCCATTCTCTCAAGCGACGGCCATCCCACATTGATGGCTTCGGCACACGTGCTATTCACGTCGGCTCAGATCCGGATCTCGAGACGGGTGCAGTTATCCCCCCAATATCCCTCTCCACGACTTACAAGCAAGACGGGGTCGGACATCACAAGGTACGTCTCTTATTGTGAGATATCGAGGCCCAGCTCAACGATCCGCGTCGTCATGTCCATAATATAGGGCTTCGAGTACTCTCGTTCCGGGAACCCTAATCGCCAAGCGCTCGAGGCCATGCTCGCCGCGTTGGAGGGCGGGGGTGCCCAAGCGATCGCATTTTCCTCCGGTTCGGCTGCCACAGCCACCATCATACAGGCCGTGGGACCGAATGCGCACGTCTTGAGTGTGAATGACGTCTATGGCGGCACCTTTCGCTATTTGAAACGGGTTGCCTCGGAGACTCAGGCGCTCGAGGCGTCCTTTGTTGATTTCGATGACACCAACGACGATGCCGTTCTGGCAGCGTTTCGACCGAATACCAAGGTACGTCTTTCGCGCGTCTGTCGCCTAATTCACGCTGACCGGGTGCTGGGCGTCTCTTAGCTTGTCTGGATAGAAACCCCCACGAACCCTACGCTTCGTCTCGTGGATATACCCCGGATCGTTTCGCTCGCCCAATCACATCCATGCCGGCCTCTCGTGGTCGTCGACAACACGTTCCTGTCTCCGTTTTACCAGTCCCCTCTTCTTCTCGGAGCCGACGTCGTCACGCACAGTCTGACAAAGTACATCAATGGTCATTCGGACGTGATCATGGGCGCTCTAATTCTCCCCGCCCACCACGCCCCGCTAGCACAAAAGTTGCGATTCCTCCAGAACGCCCACGGCGCGGTCCCGAGTCCATACGACTGTTGGCTGGCGCAGCGGGGTGCCAAGACACTGCATTTGCGAATGAAGGCACACGGGATCAACGCGCTGAGGGTGGCGCAGGCGTTGCAACGCTCGCCGTTGGTCGAGGAGGTGATATACCCTGGATTGGCGTCGCACCCGAGGAACGCGCTCGCATACCGTCAGTTGGCGCCGCACGCGAAAATGTTTGTCGATAAGATCCCGGGCGAACCCCTGGTGGACGAAGGGGGTTTTCCGTATGGTGGGATGGTGTCGTTTCGCATTCGAGGCGGCGCGTCGGAAGCGAACGCGTTCTTGACCGCGACGCGGTTGTTTACGTTGGCGGAGTCGCTTGGGGGGGTGGAGAGTTTGGCAGAGTTGCCTGCGCAGATGACGCATGCGAGTATACCCGAAGCGGAGCGTGCGGCACTTGGGATCGGGCAGAACTTGATTCGGTTGTCTGTCGGTGTGGAGGAGACAGAGGATTTGGTGAGGGACGTGGAGCAGGCGCTGGAGGTGGCGGTCCATGGGAAGCGCATGAATGGCGACGGGCATTGATATATATGCGTGATGCAATCGACGATGATGGATGGTGCAGTATGCACTTGGTTGTCGATTAGAGCCTTTGGAGTCGTCGTGCATGGAAATTACAGTATAGTATAAATCTGTTTCGGATCATTGAGAGATGTGATCAGTATCGGAGGTATTTTAGTCTGCGGAAACCAGATATAACTGATATTTTGGTCGAGGTCAAAAAACGATCGCATGCAACTTAGTCGCGACCCGATGTACCAAAGCCGAAACTTGGCTGGTGACTAAACCAGCGAAAACCCTCTGGCAGGAGCAACGTATCACTCGTTTGTTTACAGCGCCGCTACCGTTTCGTGCGTCCAGTGGTGACAATAGAACATTGCTGTACGATGCTCTAGTATTCGGCGACACTGTTGGCATCTCCATGGGAATGGGAGATTCGCCGGTTTCAGAACAAAGGGCCCGGAGCCAATGGCCTGCTCCCGCGAATTACTTACTCGCCGAACAACAATGTGCCAGTGGTTCCGGACACGACGCGCCGCGGCCCGGAGTTGACCGCTTTCTCGAGCGTCTCCCCTACAGTTTCCCAGTAGTACTTCAGCGTTGACCACCATGAGGGCCACCATCGCTTCCGTTTCGCTTTTCCTTTCGCTCGTGTCTGCGTCCGTCTTGTACACGCCACAGAGTCAACAGGTCCTGCAGGGCGACAAGGTCGAGCTGACCGATGCGAACATCAACCGACTGTTGGCCGCCCACAACGATGATCCCGTCGAGGTCATGCGTCTCGTCGACCCTGTTTACGCCGCGACCCTCGACGAACCGCGACTGCTTGAAGTTTTTGGGTTCGAACGGGCATGGATGACAGAGGGCGACAAGTTACGGCTCAAGAAGCAAGGACTGTCGTTCATGGATCTCACTGGACGCGAAGACCTCTTCAGCTCGACGGGTCCCTTGAAGCAGACGGGTATGTAGTCGAACAAGTTTGCTCGATGGTCCGAGGGAACTCATTCACTGTACGCGCCGCTGCAGAGTGGCCCGAGCTTCGGTGCGAAGAAAAGGTCCACGAGATCACGGAGAGCCTCAAGATGGAAGAGATGGTGCACAATCTCGGTAATCTGACCTCGTTTTTTAATCGTTTCTACCGCTCCGAGTATGGAGTACAGAGCTCTCGCTGGATCTATAACAAACTACTCGAAGTAGGTATTTGAGGACGTCGGCGTCTCCTGGTTCTCATTCGCTTTCTCACCGTATGTTAGATTGTCGCAGACGCGCCTCCCGGCGTTCACGTCTCTCTCGAGACGTTTACTCACACGTTCCCCCAAGCCAGCGTGATCGCTCGGTTTGAGCCTACGCGTGGAAGGACCCGACCAAACTCTGCTATCAAGATGCCGCGCATCATCATCGGTGCCCACCAAGATTCCGCCAACTATCGCTTCCCGCTTCTTCCAGCCCCTGGCGCGGACGACGACGGTTCTGGAACGGTCACCATCCTCGAAGCTTTTAGAGCGCTCGTTCAAGCGGGCTTCAAGCCTGAGCTCCCCGTCGAGTTTCATTGGTACGCTGCAGAAGAAGGGGGGCTCCTGGGCAGTCAAGATGTCGCCTCGGAATACGTGTATCACAGCAAGGACGTCGGGGCCATGATTCAATTCGTGAGTATGCCTCCCATCGAGACGTGAAAGAGGGTGGATCGTCAACGTGGAACATTCTCTAGGATATGACGGCGTATGTGCCCAAAGGCGTCGAACCCACCGTGACGTTCATCACCACCGACGTCGACACGCCGTTGACGAACTGGGCCACCAAGATGGCTACCGCGTACTCCTCTTCTACTGTTGCTGGGGCGAAATTATTGTATGTGGCCACCGTCCACCCTGTTTGCGCGTGTCGGTGACCACGTTGACTGACGCTCGTCGGTTTGAACAACTCTATAGTGCGGGTGCGGGATCAGACCATATGTCGTGGCACCGTGCTGGCTTCCCTGCGATATTCGCTGCGGAAGGCGATCCGTTCCGGACGTTCAATCCCTACATCCACACCGCGGACGATAGGATGGACTTGAAAAACGGCGAGTTTTCGTTCGAGGTGCGTATGCAACGTCGGGGGTAGCATAGTCGAGCTGACGTCTGTCTGACGAATCGGAAGCACGCGCTGGCTTTTGCCAAAGTGGCTGTTGGATTTGCCGTCGAGTTGGGAGGATGGGTGGATTAGAGTCACGGATGGCGTGATCTTCGAATGGACATGTCCCTGTACCACAATAGGACTGATATCCATCGTGGATTATCTCGACGGACTTTCGGAGCAGCTATAACTATCATGACTTCGCGAACATCCGGGATGATAGACGGGGCTATGGAAGGCTGCACAGGTAAAAGTAGAAAGAAGATTGGTCTCCGCGGGATTCAGAACACGCTCGAAACGCCTGGGGTCAAAGTCATGCACTGGTCAGCATCGAACATTGATCAGCTTCTGCCAGAGCAGTGCCACAGGTGATGTACATAGCCGACGTGGGAGGAAACACTGCTGGGGTTATTTGTGGGTTACGATACACCTTGTATCCTTTTTCGTATGAAGTTGAGCAAGACCCTGGCTTCGTCTTGGTCTAGTGAATGACAACCCGCTATGCTGACTTCTTCGGCCGGTTCGGTCCGCTCCGAGAAGAACGATAAGATAGCCTGTTCGAGCTGCATGCTGCTCTTCTTATTGATGCAACACGTGTCGGTCCAGACGTACTCGCAGTTCGAGCTTTCTCACAGAATATGAGGAGTTTCTGATATCTTGGTCCACTCGGAGCAGATTGGGTGCTAACTTGAAGCCTTTTATGGGGCAGTTCGTGAAATAGAGGTTCATTGCTGCCCTATCGGTGGGAAAAGATGGCGAAGCTGATGGTCGACTGAATGTACTCGGTCTTTGATCCCCCGGGAATGTGGCTAGCCCGCGGACTTGCAAAAGGAGCGAGGACTTCTGGGTCTACCACGGAAACACCAAGCCATCTGGCCGCTTTGTCTTGATCGAGCAACAGTGTTGCGAGATGCGAATCCGAGAGGGACTCGATACGTGGCTTGAACGTCTCCCACACCTCGTTCCACGTGACGAGTGTCATGTCCGTGCCGCGGAGAAGATAGGTCGGAAAGTGTCGAAGATATACGTCTCGGTTTGAAGATGTTGACGTGCCAGGGTTTCTCGTTCAGTGAGGCTGAGTTGGAAAAGGGCTAGCGTGACGTCTGGGCGAGGAAGAGGAGCGACCCTGCTTGCGGAGCTGCAATGCCTGCGACGGCTGTGTGGGCGTACCCCATAGTCTGATGTGCTAGTTGTCGTTATAGAGGACTGAAGACGCGGAGGCTGGCGTGCGATATCAGGACCTG
Organism: Boletus sp. MG55; assembly: GCA_003313885.1. Taxonomy (NCBI): domain Eukaryota; kingdom Fungi; phylum Basidiomycota; class Agaricomycetes; order Boletales; family Boletaceae; genus Boletus; species Boletus sp. MG55. Next base: position 13,396 of record QGOI01001780.1, on the reverse strand, counting down.
GTCCGGATGTGGCCCAACCATCCCGATCGTCACGATGCCGGTGGTAAAAGTGAAGTTGGCATGACGCCTTGACCCAGAGGCCTGCTATGGTGAGAGTGGAGGTCGTGCGTACGCAGGGGAGTAGTTGGGATTGTCGTCGTCAGGATAGTTGTTCCTCGAATTCGGCTCCAGTGTGGATGGTTGGCGGCCATGTCCATCAGTTGACACCGTGGCGAGTTCATATGATATACCTTTGAGGCTTCATACGAGGCGGTTTAAGTTGAGGCGACGCTGAGTACGACGCCAACTCGCGCAACTTGCCGATGGCCCCTCGATCAAGACTTCCCATGGACATGACTATCAACCACTCAGTATTGTCTTCATGAATTCCCGTCCGTCCAACACTCGTCCACAGCCGCTTTCTCGTCAACTCTCGAATCTTGAGACCTAGATTTCCAACTTGCGAATCTCATTCTCGAGTATCTGCTTTTCGTGTTCCATCTTGATCACCTCCATCTCCCGTTCGTGTTGGCGCTGGCTCTCTGAGTACGTTTCAGTGTAGAGCCAACGTTGGAGGTGAACCTTCAAGTTGGCCTGGTCGTCCGTGACTTTCTGGAGTTGCTCTAGATGGTATTCCATAATATCCACAATAGCAATGAGGGTGTTGAACTAGTGGATGCAGTCATCTGGCGACTGCTGTATATCATCCTGGCGTGGGCTGTCGAAACGATAACGTTGATAGTGGAACGCAGGCGAGGACATGCATGGAGGGGTACAGTGATCAGTACGAGCATTATCGAGCAGGCCCATCGGGGGAACAGATGCGTACTTCATGGTATGAGAATGTACCGTCAGAGTGTGAACATTCTGAGCGTTTGATCGCCGTAGTCGCCCCTTTCCCATGTTTCGGTGCTGAGATGGACAGAGGTTCAGCAATCGTATGGAGGCGAGGATACATCGTCGTCGCCCTGAATCGGGGTAGTTTTTGAAGGGTATGGAGGCTTTCTCAACCAGGAGCAGCTTTGACGATCAGGAATTAGTCGAGGAAGGCCCTTCAGTGGGGCCGGTCTCCGTGGTGGTTGGGACTGAGGCGAGCGCAAAGTCCAAGGTTGGTATATGATGCGGTACTCGTCATCGGAGCGGTAGTAGTGGCTCATACCGCCACCTTTTGTTCAGTCCATCGTCGTCGTTCGCTATGGACTCATCACTGACGTACCATTAATGGTTCGGGCAGCCCTACAGCCGTAAAAATATAAGAAAGTCACTTTGGAAAAAGTAGCTGCCACTTGCCATTTGGCAGCGACTCGGAGTGCACTCTTGCGGCCTCAAAAATGACGTGTCGCCGAAGCTCCGACGGCTCAACTCGTTCCTTTTCTTCTTTCCCCTCCCGGTTCCCGCCTACAACGATCGCCCGTCTGCATCCCTGTACGTGGAGTGAACAATGTCACGGAGGCGATTAAGCTCTTTGAAATCGTCAATATGATTGACCCCATTGCCAGGCAAGTTCGGGCTGTTTAGTGCGATGTCCAGACGGCTGAAAATCTCCCTCAGCATCCATGTCTGCTGCAATGGGGTTACTCGTCGTTCACTCGTAGTGTGTCCTTTACATCAACGCCAGCGATGGTGCGTCATTGGACTAATATCACTTATCAATCGCTCACGAGATATAGAAAGGCGAGCGTGCTTTGAAGCGGCTTGACTACTCTCTTATCAAGAATCGCGTGATGTAAGCCATGACGGATTTCCGTGGTCGTATCATGTGGTGTCAGCGTAATCCAGCCTTGCGGGATACTGGTCAAAGCAACATCTTCATCAAGAACCTGGACGAGCAAATTGACCACATGGTATTTTAGGGTCACAATGGGTTCACTATGGAATTACATTTGACTCCTTGATAGGCTCTTCACAACACATTCGCCTCTTCATCGATGTGCCGTCGTACAAGGTTGCTACTGATCAACAAGGCGGCTCCGAGGGATATAGATTTGTTCTCTGAGGCGAGAAAGGAGGGGAAACATAGAGCTGCAGGCGTTGGGCGCGTTTAAGCAGAAGCAAGCGACATATTCGGATTTCGATGAGATCAAGCGTGGGCTCGAGATCCTGGAGGTAAGTTGATGCGCACGGAGCGGACGCATTTTAACCGCGATTCCTTACGCCCACTGATAGTACATTAGAATTGGCGGTCCCGAAAACGACACCTCCAATGCGGACGGTGACGACTGGTCCCAATGCTGAAAAGCTGAACGCACGCAAGAACAAGCATATCCTCGAAGATTTCACCCGTTTCAGGGTGAGCTTGCCTCTCGTCCCATCGTGTTACCAAATAGTCTACTCAGGTACTGCATTGTGCCAGGTACTGTACCTATGTCTCCAAGAGTCCACATAGTTGGAACTCGTCGCAGCCCGAACAGAACTTCCAGGTAGAACCCCTCGATGATAAAGCCGAGACGGACATTCTCACATAACTGGTCTACAAAGCCCCCAAGCACCAATAGCACGTCGCGTGTCGACGACGCATTGGCTGGTCTCCGCCTGGACTGCAACCTGGACAATGCCAGAACAAGGAAAGCCAGCCTGGAGTGGCAGAGCGACACGAAGCACATCGACTCTGTTCAGCTCCTGCATAGATACAAGTCACCCATCGGGATGACCTAGCGGGACCGATTCAGAGCACGGGACACTGGATTGGAGGAGGCACGTACGTGTTTCTTTTCGCTGGTCCTTGGGTGCATGCAACATGAAGGAACTTCGAGGTTCGACGTCAGCTCCATGCCCAGATGAAATTGTTGCAGCCAAATAATCTTGGGCTGTAGGAAGACGTCCAACTTGCTCCGAATCGGCAAGTCCAGGGTAGCAGGCAAAGAGGATGGTAGATCATCTGGAGCGGGTGGGGATGTTGGGAAGATGGTGGAACACGGGGGTGCGGCAGCATACTACGACTGTTTTCGAACGTGTCTGCAGTCGTGTGGGCCAGTTTCTCGTATGTTACGATCCCTCGGATCCGATGATCGTGTATCACACCCCATAACTCGTATCTCATGCGCGTTACCCATCTGATCGCCAACGGTACGGTGACCATGAGACGTGGCATGTCATAGCCCTAGTCACGTGGCGCCGCCCTCAGACAAGTTATCATATTCGTGTATGTTCCACGGGAATGACATGCAGTATCTGCAGCTATCAAAACATACTTTTCGCCGTACTATATGGACCTGTTTCATACCACGAATCACGGGCAAAGCGGAAACGTCCCGAGTGGGCATACTATGTAAACTGGAACCACTTACGGGGTCAAAAAACCATTAAGTGCGACCAGGCCCGACATCCTAGACACTAAGCAATTTGCTGCGCTTTCGTCAGCGAGGCTAACACCCATGACTCAGTGCGCGGGTACACCACTTTGCACAACCCGTGCCATCACTGAGGGAATCACCAGGTAACTCTTCGCGTTGCTTTGAAGCGGCGAAACTGAGGCCTAGGACGACCGAATCCAAGGTGCCAAGTCGGTTCCGATGTGATGCATAGACCTCAGGAAGGTTCCAGTCGAAATGAAAACAACGAACGTTCCGTCCAGCAACGATGTGCGAACCCGGAATGAAGGAACAAATGAATCCTCCGACAGCAAGTACTGGTACACTGGAACAAACCACGTGACCTATCGGAAGTCGGAAGTGGATGGCGATCGATCGCGCTTCGTCGAACTTGATTCCTTACCTTCATCACCACCAACTTGACTCTCAGTTTTACTTCTCTTCACCGATACGTGCTCTCTCTCTAATGTCGACAGAAAACGCATCAGGTTTTGAAAACATTCGAGAAAAATTCGGCCGTTTCAGGATCCTTATTGCCGGGCGGGCGAATGCTGGCAAGACGACCATTCTCCGTGCAATCTGTAACACTACGGAGAACCCGGAGGTCTACGACGGTAACGGAAACCAGGTAGGAGTCTGAGTTGATGCATGTGATTGAATGGCATGCTAAGCCGTGCGATCAGATCGATCTGTCCCAAGTCGAGGCATCCAGGGGGGTGGGTACCACTACACGTCGGAGTGAGACATGAGGCACGTTATAACCAATCATTGTTAGCGCGGAATGCACGACATCAAGAACGAACTGATTTTCCGGAGCAACGATAAATTTATCTTTCATGACTCACAGGGCTTCGAAGCTGGTCGTGAAGATGAATTTCTGAGAATGAAGGATTTTATTGCCGATCGTGCAAAGACTACTTTTCTCAAGAAACGTATTCACGTGATATGGTAACAGGCAGAGCTGGGTGGTTGGCATTGACTGATTGTTCTACTGGACAGGTATTGTATTCCAATGGATAACCTTGGTCGAGCAATCCAACGAGCTGAAGAAAAGTTCTTTGGAGAATGTGACCCTGGAAATAGTGAGCTCATCATCATTGTAGTCTTCTTCAGCTCATGGTTGTTCAGTTCCTGTTATTGTGTTGTTCACCAAATTTGATGCACTATTGCCTGTAGCTCTGGGCAAATTAGCATGTGCTGATCAACAGCTGCCATTACTGGAGAGGGTGTCAAAGGCCCAGTCACTCATTGCAGGAATTTTTGACAGAGCTGATGTGTGGGGCTGTCTTTCTCAAATGAAGCATGTTCCAAAATGCTGTGTTCAGATTGAAGGTTTTTATCATGCTTTCTCATGCACAATGAGATTATGTTATTCACCTGTATGTAAGGCATGCACAAGTCTAATGAGGGATGTAACATCCTACTGGAAAACACTGCAAGAGCCCTGAATGAAGAAACTTTGAAAATGCTGCTTGTTTCAGCCCAGGAAACAAACCTGGCACTTTGTGTCAGATATGCAGTTCAAAAGTAAGTTATACAAATATTGCATATTCTGCATAGCTTGACACTTTTATCTAAATAAAGGATGATATCTGAGGTAGATAAGGTGTACAACTCTGCACTACCTGTGCAAAGTATGAACATCATAGAGGTTCAGAAGCTTGCAATGTGGTTTCCACATTTTTGGGTAAGGCAATATTGAATATTCTATGCATATTAGCAGATGGATACTTATTATTGATTGGCCTCTGATAATTACAGTCTGTGAGTGGTATATTCCTTGATATCACCAATGGTGACCATAATGATGCCATGTCTGTTGCTGATCTTTCCCTGGCCAATATAGTTTGTGAGTTATGCATTATGACATGCTGGTGAGAGTGATCCTGCTGATAATCTCATGTTCATTTGTCATGCTGCTCTGGCAATCATAGGAGGTGGGTTATGCATAGTGGCATGTTAGTGAGAGTGATTATATTAATGATCCCATGTTCATTCTTTATTCTGCTCTGGCAATCATAGGAGGTGAGTTGTATATTGTGGCATATTGGTAGAAGTGATGATGCTGATAATCCAATATCCATTCTTCATCCTGCTGTGGAAATCATAGTGGGTGAGTTGTACATTGTGGCATGTTACTGAGAGTGATGATGCTGATAATTCAATATCCATTCTTCATGCTGCTCTGGCAATTTTAGGGGGTGAGTTATGCATTGTGGCATGTTGGTGAGAGTGATCATGCTGATGATCCCATGTCCATTCTTCATGCTGCTCTGGTAATCATAGATTGTGAGTTGTAAATTCTGGTATGTCAGTGACAGTGATAATTCTGATATATTTCCATTTCCATTTTTCATGCTGCTTTGGCAATCATAGATTGTGAGTTGTGCATTGTGGCATATTAGTGAGAGTGATAATGCTGATAATCTCATGTCCATTCTTCATGCTGCTCTGGTACTCATAGGAAGTGAGTTTTCTATTGTGGTATGTTAATGAGTTGTAAGGTGATAATGCTGATGATCCCATGTCCATTCATTTTTCTCTGGCAACCATAGGGGGTGAGTTGTGCATTGTTGCATGTTGGTGAGAGTGATCACACTAATGATCCCATGTCTATTCTTCATCCTGCTCTGGAAATCATAGGGGGTGAGTTATACATCATGGCATCTTAGTGAGGGTGACCATATAATGATCCCATATCCATGTTTTACCAATAATAGGGGGTGAGTTGTGCATTATGACATTTTGGTGAGAATGATCATGCTGATATGATACCATGTTCATTCTTTATTCTACTCTGGCAATCATCATAGCAGGTGAGTTGTGCATTGTGGCATGTTACTGAGGATGATGATATTAATGATTCTATGTCCATTCATCCTGTTCTGATCATAGTGGGTGGGTTATGCATTATGGCATGCTGATAAGGGTGATGATACTAATGATCATATGTCTTTTTCATTCTGTGGCAATCATAGTGGGTGAGTTGTGCATTGTGGCATATTAGTGAGAGTGATCATGCTGATAATTGAATGTCCATTCTTCATGCTACTTTGGAAATTATAGTGGGTGAGTTGTACACTGTGGCATATTAGTGAGAGTAATAATGCTGATGATCCCATATCTATTCTTCATCCTGCTCTGGGAATAATAGGATGTGAGTTGTGCATTATGGCATCTTAGTAAGAGTGATCATACTCATGACCCCATGTCTATTCTTTATTCTGCTCTGCCAATCATAGGGGGTGAGTTGTGCATTGTGGCATATTGGTGAGAGTAATGATGCTGATGATCCCATGTCCATTCTTCATGCTGCTCTGGCAATTACAGCAGGTGAGTTATCTATTGTAGTATGATGGTGATAGAGATCATGCTGATAATTCCATATCACCCTGCTCTGGAAATCATAGGAGGTGGGTTGTACATTGTGGCATATTAATAAGAGTGATTATGCTAATGATCCCATGTCCATTCTTTATTCTGCTTTGAAAATGATAGGATGTAAGTTATGTATTGTGGCATATTGATGAGAGTAATCATGGTAATGATCCCATGCTCATTCTTTACCCTGCTCTGGAAATTATAGGAGGTGAGTAGTACATTGTGGCATATTGGTGAGAGTGATAATGCTGATAATCTACATGTCTATTCTTTACCCTGCTCTGGCAATCATAGCGGGTGAGCCGTCTATTGTGGCATGATAGTGATAGTAATGCTAATGATATCATGTCCATTCTTCATCTCACTTTGGTAATCATAGCGGGTGAGTAGTATATTGGCATGTTTGTGAGTATGACCATGTTGATGATCTCATGTCCATTCTTTATCCTGCTCTGGCAATCTTAGGAGGTAAGTTCTGCATTATTATGATATAATGAAGTAAGTGGTAATGCTAATGATTGATGTTCATTCCATATTTTTCTCTCACAATAATAGTTGGTGAGTTATGCACTATGATATATTAGTGGGAATGATTATACTAAAAATATCATATTTATTCATTATCAGATGGTAAGTTGCACATTGTGGCATTTTGGTAAAGTAACCACATTGATGATCTTAATGCCCATTCTTCATTTTTCTTTGGAAAACTTAGTTGGTAAGTGGTATGCTATGGCATATTGGTGAGAATGATCATGCTGATGATCCCATGTCCATTCTTCATCTCACTTCAGAATGTGAGTTGTGCATTGTGGTACATATGTTAGTGAAAGTCATGATGATGCTGATAATCTCAATATTCTGGCAATTACAGTCTGTAAGTTATATATTGTAACATGGTGATATGACTTATCATGTTAATGATTCCATGTTTGTTCTGTATCCTACTTTGACACTCATAGGAGGTAAGTTGTATATTCTGGATAGTGATAAAGCTAATCATATTGATGATTGCATAATTTCTTTCACTTTCTATTATAATCATAGCCTGTAAGTATTTATTCCACTGCAACATCATAATAATATATATGATAACATCTTTTTTCTCTCTGATTAATAGATGGTAAGTTTCCATACTTCTAAATTTTATTCATTACCTGAGCATTCTGAATTCTATAATTTGTTACATAATCTCATCACTATTAGGCAGTTAGGAAGGATTCAGTATATCACTTTCTTGTATCTGATTTTTTATCCTGATTTTTTATTATATAGTATTATGGATATGAATATTACAACAATATTCTGAAACCAAACCATCTTGTAAGCTTTCTAACCTTCAAATTACACTTTGAGACCTGATTGAAAATCACAGATAAATCTTGTCACATGGAAGTCAATCCTTCAGGATGGTATTGGTATATTTTAATTGCTTATTGTACATGTCTTCATTGGTTAACAGTGTTAATTTCTTATTATATAGATATACTTCTTATATTGGAGCATTCATTCTATCTTTTTCAGCAAAATGCTCCCCAACCAGTTTTGTCTGCTGCTGAAAAGTACAAAATATCCAACACACCTGCTAGGGTTAGAGCAGCCACAAAGGAAATCTTCAAGAAATATGACAAAGCATCTGAAGAGGAAAAGGTGAATATGGTCTTGAATATCATTGTTCAGAACTATATGAGTGAGTCAGATATATCTTTTAATATTCTATCTATTAATAGTTCTATTTCAGCAACTAAATAACTTGGTTCCTCTACCAAGGTCATGATACATATCAAGCCATTCTGAAGGATAAAGTTGAATAACAAGAGATTGAAAGAAGATGGTGTAAAAAGCAAAGGATTCTTAGAAATGTATTACATTCCTGGTGAAATGTCCATGGTTGTTCCTTGAAGATCTATGACTCAGCAGTATTGAAGGGTTTTATGTTTCAAAAGTACTGATATCCACTCAGGCTTATTCATATACTATACATATATACTATGAAGATAAGTTAAGAACAGGAGATATCAAAGATAAACTTTGTCTAATGCATTCCATTTTTCATATTCTTGGCTGCCATACAATGTAACCAATCAAATTGGACTGCATCTCTCAAAACCTGAGAGGACAGATTATCAGACAAGTTCAATGCAACTTGTCATCATACATTTGTTCCAATCAAAATGATATGGGAAAAGAAACAATAAGGCCTATCCAGTGACATGTAGGCCTACTCACAGGTCCACCAGCCATCACCTACATACTTGGAGCAGCAAGTACTTCATCTCATCTTGGCAGCTACGACAGAACCTCAGCAGCCTCTTTGGAAATGTAGAAACGACCTACTGACTACTGACTACGATGGACACACCCTTGACTTGCAAACCACACACTCACTGCATCCAGCCCTGTCGCACACAACACCCCCTCCCCCGCCACCCCTGTTTGAGTACCAAGCATAATTGTGCACATCCCCCATGCAGCGCCGCATACCCCAGTGGACCAGCTGTATGTCATAGTTGACGACGCAGAGCAGATGTTCTCGCTCTCAATCCCAATCCCACTCCCACTCCCGTCCAACTTGAATATCACTGTACCACTCATGTGTGTCATGCTCGCGATCATGATGGTACGTCCACAGTAGTGCGTGCCGTACATTTCATTTGGTTGGACTCCTGAGCTGTTACGAGCGCAAGCGTGAACATGAATCATGCAGTGTAAGCATCGTTTGGTTCGAGGGGTTCACAGTAGTCAGGGATGAGGCCGAGTCAGGTTTAGAGGCTGAGCTTCGTGAGCTCGTATGCGGAGTTATCAAACGTGCTCGATGGCATGGTCAGCTCGCCTGGGGAGGCTTGGGAGCCATACCATTGTGGAAAGGAAGGTAGGGCAAGAGACCATTGGGAAGGTTTTCCCGCGCTGCGAAAAAAAGTCTGGTTCGGTGCATTGCTCCGCGATTGCGTTCATGAGCTTGTAAAACGCGCGGGCACCCTCACCGTATGCGATCGGCATGGTGACGTCAAACTTGAGGCCGAGAAGGGAGTATGCCATGTCCTCAATGCGAGACGTGGCACGCTGCGATGCCCACCTCATCTTTTCGGATAATCTGGCACAACTTGGGGGAAAGTTTCGTATGTCAGCTTCAGGGATGCCTGTCACTTTGGCGATGGCGGCGACGACTGCCTCATTGTCCTTGTCATTGACGTGCTGAACATCACCGTTGTCCTTTACAGTGCGTTATTCTTTCTGCCCTGCCAGGACTACAGGACAGATCGGGGACCAGTCCTTGCCATAAGACCGAATCTTGCCTGGAAGAAGCTTCTATAAAGTCCAACATCTAGTGAACCATGGCTCTGACATGAAGTCTCCAACGTCGACAAATTTTCGAGGTGAAGAATGCATACACCCACCTCCAAGTACCAGACACCCCCAGATAGGATGGCCTCTTTGAGCCCCGAGGTGCTCTCTTTGTTGATGCGACATGTATCTGTCTAAACGTACTCGCAACCGCAATCAGTTCGGGCTTTCTCGCAAAATTTTGGGAGTTTCTGGTATCCTGGCCCACTCGGAGCAGACCGTCTGCTGACTTAAAGCCTCTTATTGAGCACTTCGTGAAATAGAGGTTCACTGTTGCCCCATCGGTGGGAAAAGATGGCGAAGCGGATGTTCGATCGAATGTACTCAGTTTCGGCAGCAAAATATCAGGAAGATGAGCTGGCCTATAAAAGGAACGACTTCTTCGAAACGCCCTTGAACTTTCTGGCCACCTTATCTTGTTCGAGTAACAGTTTTACGAGGTGCGAGTCCGAGAGGGAGCCGATTCGTGGCTTGGATGTCCCCATACCATGTTCCGTTTGACGAGTGTCATGTCCGTGACGCGGAACAGATGAAGGGTGTTGAAGACTTAGGTTTCAAAGGTAGTCTAAAGATGCTGGCGTGCCAAGGTCTCGCTTTCGGTGACGATGAGTTGCAGGATGGGCCGGCAGGGCTGTTGGAACTGGCGTGTGCGTGGCGTTGGGGTGAAGACTCGCTTCGATCCTGCTTGCGGCATAATCTGGCTCAGTCGACGAGAGCTGACGAGCGTGCCGAGGTTGTGACCATTCCAACGTCAGACTCATCATACCTTGCAGCCTGGGGGTTGTTCGTGAATCTCTTCCACGGTCGAGTTCAACATCGACTCGACAGAAGACAATGTAGACCCTCATGTGGACACTTCGTGCATCCGATCACCCTCGGCCCAGCGCACTTTCAATATCATTTACACGAATCCCTGTCCGTCCAACGACGTCGTCCACGTCACCGCCGCTTTCTCGTCCTCGTCCGACTCCCATTCGAGATCCACGAGCGCCACGCCCCTCCTGAACCCTTCCCCCACTAGTTGCCCATGCTCGACGCTTCCGCATTCGAGCCACCCCATTTTAATCTGCTTCAAGTGTATCCCTTCATTTCCCGTCCTCGCGGTTCGCGTTGACCTCCGTTGCAGCAACCACCATCACTAGCCAAAAAGTGCCTCGTCTTGGCCTTCCCTCCAAGCTCATACAACCCTGTCCTCCTGTCCTCCTCGCGTACGTACAATTTTCACAGCATTTAGTTCTAACCCGTCAAAGTCCCTGATGGTATCAGCCTAAACAATTTGCTCATATAGCTCGCAAGTCTATCGTCTCATCCAATCCCAACTTTCCAACTTCAAGCAGCCTCTATACACTTCCATATCAGACATTGTCGTACTCTCCTGAGGGTCTTGCCCCTGCCACTCTCAGAGTCCACCTCAGTTTAAGAAAGCCGGCAAGAAAAGGAGGCGGGTGTGATCGGAGACGTGGGCTCAAACCAACTTGGTGGATTCGATAGGTTGGCATCAGCATCGAGAACAACAAAGTTGGCGTGCGTCTGATTCGTCCATTCCTTTATCCTTGTCAATACCGGACCTAACCCATACTTTGCTCGACGACCTGCAGGAACAATGCCAGCCGTCCTCCATCACACCCTTCAGCATCATTCGTCGCCCCATCTCGAGTTCCCCGGAGGCAACGACCGTGATGTTAAACGCACTGCTGCCTCGTGATGAGATTCTGGGAGAGAATGGTCACGTAAGTACGGCTTGGATGTTTGACGAGCGTGAATGCCGGTGTGGGAGATGCAAATGGTAACGGAATACCTAGTACACCACACACATGCACTACCCTCGCCGTGGTCACCCACCAAGCGTGGGCAGAAGTGCCTCGATCACACCTCACAAGCCTGCTCCTGGGAGCGCGAGCGTTGAAATACCGGATTGACAGCGAATATATCGTTCTGTTCGCATGGAGATCCCTAACTTAACGCCTACTTCCGCCTCTTCATCCAACCCCCTACAAGCGTGCCATACGAATCCTGTTTCTGCCGCATTCGCCGCAGGTTGCTGCCCTGGAAATTAAGCATCGCTCTGGATCAAAGAACATGAAAGGGAGATCAAAGTGCTCAACATCAAAGGGCTCTGCGACGACGGCATCGACACGCTCGAACCGCAACTACACCCGATCTGTACCTGGATTGAAAAGTCGTCTCGCGGGGGGCCACTTGCTGGTGCACTGTCGGGTGTGCGTGTCGCGGGATCTATCGCAACTATTTGAGGTAGGTCTTTGAGGACATCGGCGTCTCCTGGTTCTCGTTCGCTTTCTCACCGTGTGCTAGATTATCGCAGACTCATACCTTCCCCCGAGCCAGCATGATCGCTCGGTTTGAGCCTACGCGTGGAAGGACCGGACCAAACTCTGCTATCAAGATGCCGCGCATCATCATCGGTGCCCACCAAGATTCCGCCAACTATCGCTTCCCGCTTCTTCCAGCCCCTGGCGCGGACGACGATGGGTCTGGAACGGTCATCATCCTCGAAGCCTTTAGAACACTCGTTCAAGCGGGCTTCAAGCCTGAGCTCCCCGTCGAGTTTCATTGGTAGGCTGCGGAAGAAGAGGGGGATCCTAGGCAGTCAAGATGTCGCCTCGGAATACGTGTATCATCGCAAGGACGTCGGGGGCATGATTCAACTAGTGAGTATGGCTCCCATCGAGACGTGAAAGAGGGTGGATCGTCAACGCGAAATATCCTCTAGGACATGATGGCGTATGTGCCCAAGGGCGTCGAACCCACCGTGGCATTCATCACCACCGACGTCGACATGCCGTTGACGATCCAGGCCACGAAGATGGCGTATTCCCTTCTGCCTTCGCTGGGGCGAATTATTGTATGTGGTCCCGTCCATCCTGTTTGCGCGTGTCGATCACTACATTAATTGACGCTCGTTGCTTTGAACAACTCTATAGTGCGGGTGCGGGATCAGACCATATGTCGTGGCACCGTGCTGGTTTCCCTGCGGAAGGCGGTCCGTTCCGGACGTTCAATCCCTACATCCACACCTCGGACGATCGGATGGACCTGAAGGACAGCGAGTTTTCGTTCGAGGTGTGTATGCGACGTCCGGGGTGGCATGGTCGAGCTGACGTCTCTCTGACGAATCGGAAGCACGCGCTGGTGTTTGCAAAGGTGGCTGTGGGACTTGGGGTCGAGTTGGGAGGATGGGGGGATTAGAGTCACAGATGGCGTGACCTTTGAGCGGACGTGCCTCGTGAACATCCGGGGAGAGAGACGGGCTATGGAGAGACTGCGCGGCAGGAAACATTACTATGACTGGGTTACTTGTAGGTTAAATTACACCTGGCGTCTTTTTTCGGATGACGTTGAGCAAGACTCTAGCTTCGTCC
>QGOI01001751.1:0-18820 GCA_003313885.1 Boletus sp. MG55 | reverse complement strand
GGTCCTGGACCAATAAATCAACCAAATCAAATACTTATGACATAGTTATTAGAGAGAAAATATTTCCATGATTGACCTCCATAATGCCATGATTTTTCTGATTTTTTTCGACCGCTTATTCTTGAATTATTAGCCCAGGTTAGGAGACAAAACATTAGTTAGTCTGGGTTAGGAATATTGGTAAAGCACTGGTTAGACTTGGTTAGGGGGAAAACATGGATTAGTCTGGGTTAGGAATATATTGGAAAACCACTGGTTAGACTTGTTTAGGGGGAAAACATTGGTTAGTCTGGGTTAGAAATATTGGCAAAGCACTGGTTAGATTTGGTTTGGGGGAAAAACATTGGTTAGTCTGGGTTAGGAATATTTGCAAAGCCATTAGTTAGTTCAGGTTAGGAGGGATAACATTGGTTAGTATCTGGTTAGTGTGCTTGGTAGTACTTGGTTAATACCTGGTTAGTGTTTGATAGTACTTGGTTTGTGCTTGGTTAATATCTAGGTGGCTGTGTAAATCTGTCACTCTCTGTCACATTCTGTCACTCTGTCATACTCTGTCATACTCTATCACATTTTGTCACTCTGTCATGCTCTGTCACTCTGTCACTCTGTCACTCTGTCAGACTTTGTTACTTTCTATCAGACTCTGTTACTTCCTGCCATTTTCTGTTACTTTCTGTGACTCTGTCATGGTCTGTGGCTGAAGTGCTAGTTTGCTGATGTTATCGTCCATCGCCGTCACGCTCTTTCCACACGTTTCTGAAGCATTTCCAGTATTCCGGCAGTCCGGAAATCCTTATTTTCAGTCCGGACTTGTTTGGACCTATCACCCATTGGTTAGCAACATTCAGAGTACTCCTACTGACCTTCCTTCACCATAGAACCCCTTTAGGGACGAACATTTCGTACCCTTCTTTACCTAGGAGTGTCATACCTGGACATTCCGTTGTTTTACACCGAGACCGTTCTGCACGTTTGCATCGTCCACCACTGCCATTCATCTGGCTAACAAACCACAACTCCGGATGACCATTGATGAAGCTGCGACACTCTATGAGCTACCCGACCTCCGCCTAGCAATCCACGATTACTTTGATCGCTGCGCGAGTGGTGCAGACCATGACATCACTCATTGGAGACGTGGACCGCCGAGTTGTACCCTGCCATCTGATAAACTTCAGATCTGGACAAAGGTTCGTGTCCAAGTCTGCAACTATCATGACCACCGGAGTGTGGAACCTGCTCAAACCATGAACGCCGTTCCTCCTTCGCAGGAGCATCCCCGTGGACTATACGATAGTGCAATTTTTAGTCCAACAGCTGACAGCGACTGGCCCCACCAGGGTCTGAATGGTGTGTACGAATTCTAATGTATCGGATGGATTACTTATCGATTTGCAAGGGCACATGATTGTTCAACTTCGACTGGTCTTCCGCATACTTCATAGTGACCAATTTCTCACCTACGTGCAACGTTTTCACGTTACTGCCCCTCCTGCCGGGGACATGACAGATGCAGCAGCAGTAGGTCTGCATGTCCTCAAGCGTGTAATGCGGAGCAACGGGGAATGTGTTGGAGATGTCATTCCACTGTCTTATATTCGATCACCGGTTCACTTGATCCCACATTTCGGGAAAACTGCGAATCCTCGTCTTGCCCACCACACCAGCCACGAAATTTCCACCGAGTTCTGGCTTAACCGTTATTGGAACAAACAGATCTATTATTGTCTTTCCATGTGTAGTAGTTAGGGTCTGGGATTGAAATCATACGTGTCGTTGAGACTACCCTCTCTTCCTCTCCAGTCAGCAAGAATGGCAGCCACTCCCCCCCCTCGAAATGCATTTACAGAAGCCTCTATCACCCCCTTTCGCCAGAAAACAACATCTGTTCCAGCAGCTGTCAAAGATTTTAGGGCTGTGACTCTAGATGCGGAGCTTGCCAATAAGCTTGATGATGCCACAATGATAGAAGTCCCAGTCGTGAAGGGGAAAAACTATGTGGAATATTGGTGTGGACTCTCGGGTTTTGCCTTGAAGACCGTTTGAGCCTCAGCCTTGGTGATAGCAGGCAGTGGCAGCCACCTTTTCATCAATGGCAGTTGGGAACTGACTCAGATTCCCCACATCTTGTGACGGTCCACCGTTACAGGTATCACTCAGGCTAGTGGTAGCTCTTCAACTCAGTGCCAGTCCACCTCCAAATGTTCGACTGCCAGCAGTTCAAATTCAAACAAACGATCTGGAAAATCAGCCTCCCTTCGGTGGGAGCAAATCACATGGGACATCCCAGGCACAGCGAAGACGGAGACAGTCGATGCAACTCTCATTCCTGTCGCTGGTGCCAAAGAGTCTCAAGTTGTGATCTGGCTCAATAACATCACTAACTTGTTCGTCCACCCCCCACCGAGCAACGATCCTACTCCCATGGGCTGGATTCAACCTCGTCAAACACAATCAGTCATGCATTCAGCGATCGGCTCCCGCTCTTGGTCTGCACAGTATGCCGCAATGCCAGTGGAGGGTACTCACCTGGTGGTTAAACCCGACATTGTATTTTGCACCCAACCTGATGGAAATCAAGATTTTTCATGGTGCAACATTATATCATTCCTCGAGTTCACATCCGTATCATACACCCTTCACCTCCAGCGCGACATCACTCGCAAGGCCTATGCTGTGTTCACGACGCAACCAGGCAGACGCTTTGTGATTGCCCTCTCTCTTGCCTGCCAGGAATTCCAGCTTCATGTCTTCGATCACTCGGGTGTAATTCATTCATTTGGATACAATATCCATAAGCAACCCGACATGTTCTCTCGTCTCGTGTACGTTCTTACCTTTGGGCATCCCCATCATTTGGGATTCGACATCACCTTCCTCGATCCTTGCTTGTCCCCTTCTCGGCCTCATCGGCCTCTTAGCCATTTAGCGCGCATGCTCGCTAGGAAAATCCGAATCGGCCAAGATGAATATGTTGTTGTCCGTCCCCTATTCATCAGCCACCTGATTCGAGGCAGGGCAACGAACTCTTGGTTGGTACAGAGAGGCTGAAACTTCTTCGTTGTCAAAGACTATTGGACACACAAAGGTAGAAAACATACGGAGGAGACGATATTGAACAAGATCAGGGGGCTCAAGTATGGTGTCCCCACACTTGTCGAGGCGTGGACGGTTCAGGTCGATGGGAAGGAGGAAACGACAGACTACCTTCGCCCTAATTTTCTCGTCAAAGATACCAAGTTCGAAACTTGTATTCATTGGCGTCTCCTGTTAATGCCTGTTGGGGAACCCCTACTCAGTTTCTCGTTCCTGCAGGAGCTTTTGAGTATATTTATCAACATTGTTGATAGTGAGTCTCATTACCACATTGCTGTATTTGTGTTCTCTGATTTTTTTTCATCACCAGTTCATGAGATCCTTGTCCAACATGGCGTCCTCCATCGTGACGTCAGTATCAACAATATCCTCACCTACGTCTGCGATTTCTCCTGGCCTGCCACAACAAATGATGAGCACGCCAGAGAAGACATCATCCAGCGACAAAAATACCACCGTGGTCTTCTCATCGATTTTGATTATGCCGCTCTGCTCGACAACGACACTCATGGAGTGTCTAGCAGTGACCGCACTGTGCATATTTTCAGCTGGACCGTCGGTTTTGAGTTCAATTCTTGGCAGGGCACCATACCATTTATGTCTACTGCGATCCTCAAGGAGAATTACCACGCGGATGGTCAAATTAGACACACAGAGGAACATGACTTAGAATCGCTCATCTATGTCCTGGTTTGGGTGTGTGTCCTGTATCAAGCGCCGAAGGAACTTCGGAATGATCGGACCATCGATCAGACCTGTCTGAAAAAGTGGGTCTCGGTCAAGACACCCCAGGACATCAACGACCTTTATAACCTCAAGCTCGGCCAGCTGCAGTCACAGGACGTGCTTGATGATTTTACCCCTTACTTCGAGCCTCTGAAGGAGCTCGTGACTGAGCTCTATCAGCAGGTTCTTTTATCCCAGCTCCCGCCACCCCTTCACAAATCTCTCACATATGCGAATGTCAAGGATGTCCTCTTGAAAGCCTTCATGAATGTTCAAGAGCAACCCTGTGGCACCCAGAATGCAGGATGGAGCATAAAGTGTCTTCTGCGCGAACCTGGCCCGGGCCAAACCGAATATTATACCGAAGGGTGGAGCGTGCGTTGCAAGGTTCACTGATGTTATTACTCTTCCAACCGCAGCTTATCGCATACCATTACTACCATTATATGATTAGCCATGCATGTTTTTCTATGTATACAACAGACTGTTGTCGTAGTACTGAATTTGGCGTCACGCATAATCGTGGAAATGTTCTTATTATGTTTCAGCACTCCGATCCTCATGCATGACAGACATGTGGATAAAGTGGTAAGTCGGTTATTGAATCCTGCCTCCCTTTTACATCAATTCTAGGCGTCCGAGTCCGTTGTACGAACACATAAAAGGATGGCTGAGTATCTCTGTAAAGACCATCCCCACTATCGAGAGCCATCATCTTCGACCTCTACTCACTGCTAAGTCTCATGGCGAAATCCTCATCAAAGAAGCATACTTCCCTCCAGAACGTGGATGACTTGCACCTGGATTCCCAACCTGAAGATCCAGTGGGCTCCAACACCCGAAAGAAGGCGAAGATGGTTATGGCGGCTGGTAAGTTTTTCATCAGTTCAGTGTCAGCAAGTCGTTCTGACTCATTCATCGCTCAGCAGATACATCTGCTACAAGTTGTCGATCTTGCAGGACGAATAGAGGCAATGGGGGTCAAATAGCGCAGCTGCAAAATATCGAATGGATCCAGACTCAGACAATGATGAAGGTCTTGGTGATGGATACTGCTACTGCAAACGAGCCTCTCAATCCGCTGGCACCCCTACTGACCAAGCAGACATCACATCTCTCGAAGCGTAGCAGGGTGGCATCTACTGACACAGTAAGTCTCACTTTCGTTGCTCGTCTCTCGTTCAGCGCTCATTGGCTACCCAGATCACCTCCCCTCCAGTGTATATGCCTCCCAGTCGTGATGCCCTCCCCCGACCGACATATCAAACTTCCGATGCAGGTTCCTGATATGGCTTTCACATTCCCTCCCCAGTTCCGGATCCTTCTCATGGTAGCCCTATCGTGCCCCCCACATCTCGTGATGTATCAACAGTTCCCACATCTCATTCTACATCAACAGCTCCACCATCTCGTCAAAGCTCTGCCTTCCCTCCTTTATGTGGCGTCTCTGCAGTTCCTGTGTCTCGCAGGTCGGCGCCGGTTGTCGATGCAACTACGTCCGCTTTACCTGCACCTGTACCTCTGCACTCCTCCCAAATTGCTCAGCGAGCTCGCAACCCTCAAAGTCGTTCACTTTCTAGAATGTTTTCTGTCCATGACCTCAGTGCTCTGCCACAACTTTCTTCTATGCATGCCCCACCAGCATATAACCCTCACACAGGTGAAGATACTGACCATGAATCTGACAGCGATCGTTTTTCCTCCCGACGTGTTTGGGGGCCCGATTTAGGTGCCCATTCTGATGTTGGACCAAGTATTGATGAGATATCTCCCGATGAAGATGACAGGGCTGCAGAAGCGGCCTTGCATGGCTCAGGTAAGCATTTTTGGTTACCACATCCTCCACTAACAAGCATATTCATAGCTCAAGATATGGACCCGGGTGCTCACCACGTGCGTCAGATCCCCTCAGACTCGCATATAGGTAAGTATCGAGATGTATCCAAGCTATAAACTCACGTCTGCGTAGACCCTGCTTTGTTTGACGATGCAGAGCTTCGTTCCAATGAACACGCCCGTCATCATCAGGCCTGCCGTTCCCCCCCGAATGTGCATATAGGTAAGTGTCGCGATGTGCCTCAATAATAAACTCATGTCTTCCTAGACCCCGCTTTGCTTGCTTACGAGGAGCAACACTCCAATGAAGATGTCATACGCTCTCATCATCAGCGCAACGGCTTCCCTCATGCGCCAGCACCAGAACGACTCCGTGAAATTCGCAACCGGCAGGAAGGCTCCGCTGGAATCACCATCTCGAGGATAGCTGAGAATGCCGCAAGTATCCCTCAGGGCCACCCGCATCTGCATGCTGACCCTCCGAATGCACCAAGTGTAGCGCCAACTGCAGTCCCCAATGCCACATTGACGGGCAATCCGACCAAACTCTGCTCCTATCCACACAAGTTCTGTGAAGTTATTGAGTGAGCTAAGCTGATCGCACAGTGCGAATGTGCCACGAAAGAGCCGTTTCCTGCTCGTTCCACGTTCCTCGATCAAATTAGCGGAGAAATCTTCAATGAAGCCCTCCTCGAGTGTGAAAATGTACCTTCAGGTATATCTCTTCCATTCAAGCCTATGCTTACTGAACTCTGGCAGGATATTGGCCCAACTATCGTGCACATCTGAATATCCTTGTATGTCTGATCCCTATTATCACAAATTTCGCTGACAACATTTAGTTGTGGGAGTCGCTGATGATGTGGCATTCGTTGATCAAGGCAAAGGCTCGCGACATGGTGACGCATCTTTACGATGTAGGAAAACATCGCAGCGAGGCAGAGAACCAGTTCGAAGCTGAGCGGTTGATTAAAGGAGCCTTCTTCCTGAGGGATGGTGTTGACGATGAGGTTTGTCGAATATCTGTCATATTTGCCTACTAACCCTACTTCCAGGGTTCTACCAACAACATGGCTCATCTGGCTCTAGCTGCCATGATTGCGGATTTCTTCTATGCGCCTTCCTCACTCGGGAGTGTATTCCCTGAAGTGTTTTCTCGTGAGGTTCCATGAGTTGCTGTGTGCCTGGCAGCGACTGTGGTATTTTTTTTTCCCCTGTCGTCACGCTCTACTTATTTTTTTTACTACAGCTCCGGGCTGCCCTCGATGAATACACCCAAACTGGCACTCGACAGGATCGTTTGTTTGAATATATCGGTTACTTGAAGGTCTTCACCGGTTTCTTAGGCATGCAACAACAGATCGACTCAGACCCGAAGCACGCTGCAAAAACGAAGGCACTGAGAGTTGCATGGGTGTCCTCTGGCAGGTAGGTGGCACGCACCTTGCCATCCGCGCGCGCTGATTCCCAGGGACAGCGCGCAATTGAAATCGGGACCCGTGATCCCATTTAGTGATGAATTCGGCATACTTTTGGATTGATTTCCCATATCAGATGTCCCCTGTGTTCTGCTTTTGTTATGTATGGTTTGGATCCAGGTTGGACAGCCAATACAGTGTTGTGTTCCTCCACAGTGTCCCAAGACAATTGAATTTGTTTGTGCACAAGGGTACCAAAGGATGCACAGATTACTATAAGCTAGACAGAGCAAGTGATTTGGCATTACAACCTGTGCCAGCTCCAGATGTACAGTACTGTGTACCACTGTGGATCTCTTTATTAGTAGGTACCTTGCTGTAAGATCTCTGATACTGTGCAAATCTGTGCAGTTCTGTACAGCCCAGGGCTAGTTTGCTGATGAAGTCTTGAAACAGACTACCCAGCTAATTGATTTTCATCCAATTCCCACTTTGCCCTTCGCTGATATCTTGAAACCTGAGCATCGCTCATTTAATATCAAGACGTCGGACCTATATCCCGGTCAAATCAGAGTCGACTCAAACCCCCGGGCACTCATTGGTGTGGGCACATTCAAAACTGCACAACCTGTGCAGCTTATCCTTTCATCACTTCGCCCTTCTGGCCTTGGCTCGCAACCCTGTCAGGATGTTGTGGCGAAGTGACTATACATTAGGCGGGAGAATCCAGAGGGCAAACCACCATTTCCTCACTACACGATTTCCGATGAGCTTGCTAAGCTCTTCCGTGAGGCGAATGTGTTGTACTGGGCTAAGGCCCTATTGACCATGACTTACGCCTTCATTGACCATGCACTTGCCATGAGCACTGAACCACCTAGCTTCGACATTCCCCGCTTACGCTTTGTTGATGCTGGCCTGGTTCTCAGCTATGCCAATACTTCAGGTGGGGGTGGACCAAAATCAATGAGCCATAAGGCGGGCTCTGTTAGTACCACTTACCTCGTGGAAGAGCTGATCCTGGATGCCAAATCTTTCGTCAAGTTCATCCACAATGGAACATGTTTGCCCCTCCTGCTACCCGACGAGCCAGGTTATAACGTGGCCGAGTTCTTGGCATTCATGCAACACATTCAATATGTCAAGACTGGTGGGATGGCATACATTTCAGATTATCAAGGTAACATTAATACGGACATACCATTCTGTATATTACTAACATCAACATCAGGCAACGCTTCTCTTCTGACAGATCCACAGATTCTGACGCATCCGTGAGTCCTAGTTGGTATATTCACTATGTTGGACTAACACAACCAATATTTACATAGCTCCATCGGTGAAGGTGCCAATATTTTCTGCAAAGGAAATCTGGAAAAGGGAGTGGAGCAGTTCGAGAGACAGCATATTTGCAACATGTATTGCAAGTGGCCAGGATTCAAACTGGCTGAGTTCCGCAGTGGTGCAGACAATGCATTATAGTAGGGCTCAACTCGACAATTTGTTATAAATTTTTTTGGGAATTCACTTGTCTCCCGTACAATGATCATGTGTATTGGAATCGGAATACGGTAGTCGAGAAATTCAAAGTACAGTGTCCGAGGTCTGCTTGTTCATATTTCCTAATTCATAAGTTCACATGATGACTTTTGTGATCTGAAAGAGCACGGTTGTCCGGCTTTCCATAGTGTATCCTCAGGCAGTAAGCCTTGCTCGTTTCCATCTCATGATTTTTTTGACATGACATCTTTTTCAGTTGGAATATCTCTGGTCATTCGTCCAACAGCAACAATACATAACAGGACTGACACATCGCACGTGTACCAGCACGGCGACATGGAATTGTAGGGCATCTGGATTTGGCAGGCATTACTAACCTCTAGATACATGTAAACAAAGTCTTTTTCTTGACTCGACGCAGCAAGCAAAAAACGGACAATAAATACATTTTTTGGTTGAATTGTATGAATTCAATATCATCAACGGAGTGACTCCATGCGCCACTATGATATGTATCTTGAGTCAGAGCTGGAGTTCGTTCGTCGACTCCATGGGATCATGCACGAGGGACTGGGAAATCTGTCGTACGCCAGCCCGTCCGAGCGAAATGTATGAGGGCCAAGCAGGTGCCATACGTCTACAATGTGCACACGGAGCCAAGGATGCCTTTGCAGGCAGGGTATCCGCTCCAGGTGGAGGTGATGCCGAGGACGAGGACACCAGCGAGGATGAGTCTGAACCAGCGATTGATCCAAGCAGAGAGGAACATAGGCAGTGGGTGCAGTATAAGCGAGGGGAGGAGGGATTGGTATTCTGTGAAGGCGAGAGTGAGGGAGGCAGTTGAAGAGAGGACGGGGACGAGGTGGATGAGCAAGGGGAGAGACATGGTGGCACCTGACAACACACACGACAATGATGAATACCTATCACAGACGAATTGTTACGCTTGGCCCCGGGTGAGGACGAGTGTGCCTCTGTTAGACAGAGTCGAGTTGCTTATACGAAGACAAGCCTTCCTAAGGATGGGGCTTGACTACGGACCTACGGTGGGTGATGCTCACGAAGAGACCAGCGACCAATGGTAGGGGCTAGGGTCAGGGGTTCTGCTAGCAAGAGCTAGTGGGACTATACGTCTGGCCGAGGTGAGCGGTGTCGCAGATGGGACTTGGGTGCTGACCGACTAGCGAGAGCTAGAAGGGAATCGAGGAGTGACACTGAGATTGGATTCCGAGGTACTAGGTGGAAGTACAGAGGAACTCTAGCATAAGGATCTCTAGTGCTACGACTCGGGTATAAGTATAGTAAGGTTTGCATGAGGGCAGGCTTCGTAAGGCTGCTTTAGGAGTACAGGAGTCATGACGAGTCAGAGTGAGTCATGGAGGAAACGATGACTAAGCGAGGTGGCAACCGGGCAGAAGCGAAGAGCGGAAGGAGAACCGGTTGACATGGGAACGAGAAAGGAGTCATCGCAGACGAAGGAAAAAGGAAGTCCGTGAGTGTACAATCGTAACACGAATACAAAATACGATGGTTCCACAGATGTAGCCCAATGACTTGTGAATACGAAGTCGATATGGATCGGGCAGTGGGAATCTGAGAGTCTGTCATCACCGTTCAGGAGGGGTGACTCATTTCAGGAACTTCTCCTGGAACTGGATTTGCACGGATCGGGGTGATGGGCCAGCTCGTGGCATTTCGCAACTACACACTCACAGATGATATTTGACGGAGTAAATCAATGTGCTTGCAGTGGACCAATGTCATGCTCAGATAAGCAGAGATTTGGTCATTTGGATTGATGCAACTGTTGCGAAACAAGAGTCGATGTGATAGGAGGTGTAGACGTGGACAGAGAGGCAGAGGCATGCCTTCTCATTGACATTGAGTCACTGCTGCACCTTCCATTATAATTTCCGCATCAGTTGCCAGCAGAATGACCACCAGAAGGTGGCAAATGTATTTTTGGGCCAAGGGCAAGCGCCCAGAGATGATTATAGGTGTGTGAACTGATGGTTGACGATAATGAGACGTGTATAACAGGCATACCGCAAGTAGACGGCTGCGTATCCTTCTTGTCATCGCTCTAACACCTCACCAAGCAAGTCTTGCAGAATGGATCAGTGGTCAAGGAATGGTGAGTAGTTGGCAGGACAATTGCAAGGACGGTGCTGACAGGAATCAAGAGTCGAGTGAAGGCCGTTCTTCCTCCAGTAGCGTTCGCCGAGAGGAAGCAAAATCGATCGAAATCGACGGTCAAGGCAGAATATTTTCAGTGGCATTCCTCACTGATGGAAAGCACTTCATGAGCGGCAGTCTCAAAAAGAAGATTCGACATTGGAGAGTGGAAGATGGCAAGAAGGTGGGGATGCCAATGAATGCAGGGAGTAATGTCAACAATATTGCGGTGTCACCAGACGGAAAGTGGATTGTGAG
Organism: Boletus sp. MG55; assembly: GCA_003313885.1. Lineage (NCBI taxonomy): Eukaryota > Fungi > Basidiomycota > Agaricomycetes > Boletales > Boletaceae > Boletus > Boletus sp. MG55. The sequence goes on along the minus strand of QGOI01001751.1, from coordinate 7,811 downwards.
CGGGGCACAGAGTGGCCTGGTGACTGTATGGGATGCGGAGAGCCATGAAAAAGTGATCAGGTTCCAAGCACATGCATCACGAGACTCCAGATTTCATGGTAAGGCCTTATAATGCCTTAGTAATAAATCAAATCTGTATAATAAAAGCAATACAAAAGCAATCTTTCAAGGGCTTATAACCCACTTGTAATGGTAGGTCTTCTAGAAAATGAGTGTCGGACAGTCAGCGATGGCAAAGATCATGCAGCTTGGTAAATATGGCCAAGGTTTATCAGTTAGGCCAACCTTATGTACCTCACATAATGGTAGGTCCTCTAGAACATAAGTGTCGGACAGTTAGTAAATACACACATCACATGGCTCGGTGAAGGTGATCAAGGTTTATTACTTTGGTCGGCCTGATATATCCCTTATAATGGTAGGTCCTGTGGAGAATGAGCAGCAGACGGTCAGCCAAGACACATATCACACAAATTGGTAAGAGTTACAAATATTTATCAGTATGGTTCAAGTGCATAAGTAGTGTCGGACAGTCAGTAAATACACACATCACATGGCTCGGTGAGGGTGACCAAGGTCATCACTTTGGCGGGCCCAATATATCCCTTATAGTGGTAGGTCCTGTGGAGAATGAGCATCAGACAGTCAGCCAGGACACACATCACCCAAGTTGGTAGGAGTTACAAAGATTTGTTGGTATGGTTCAAGTGCGTAAGTAGCGCCATACTGGGGCCTGTGGAGAAGGGCTGTCAATGATGTGGCATCTCGCAAGGAGTTCATCCATGTTCAACCTGCTGTGATACAGTCAGCTTGATGCCAGCATCAAATAATGGTCAAAAATGGGAATGCACACAACATGTACATGTACGAGCAGAGTTTGCCAACCTAACTACTGGTATATTCATGCACACTGGGCAACATCATTGCAATGGTGAGCAATTCCGAACTGCATGATTGTGAAGGAGAAAGTCTATCAGGCCAGAGGTAGAGGCAACCAAATGAAATTTTTACACATCACCTCCTTCATCACTCATCATACCAATAATGCCCAATGGATGCACGAATCAATGCGATTCACAATTCGCTCACAAATAGTACACTGGTTAAACTATACGACAGTCAGGCCAGTAGTGGTGATATGGCATGTCCTCAGCGACTTTGCCACAGACCTCTGAACAGAATGGTCTCGCTCAATCTGAAAAGCAAATGTTGGTCCGAATATTCTCCTGTACTTTCCAATTAGCACCAATGATGATGTGAAGTGGCCGACAGACTTACCTGCATCAGTAAATCACATTTTGCTATGGAGTGCTCTCCAGCACTGTCCAGTAGTCATACTGCCACAGTGAGGTCCAGGATGGCCAGCCACTCCAAGCAAGACATTTATTATAGATTGCTATGGGCTACTATGGGAAGCATCCATGTACACAATTTATTCCGAATCTGTACAATGCTGTAGAAGGTTGGCAAGCAGACCTCCAATAATTTGATATCTTTCTTTGGGCTTCTTAGCCAGCCCTCCAGAGTTCTCACCCTTATTTCATTGATTTTCATTGAAGCTTTGCTCATCATGCCAAAGTCCAACATGACAAATTGCATGGCGAGCAATAAAATAATTGCAAAACCGCCACATATAGAACAAAACAAATAAACGCGAGTCAAACAAACTAGAATAAACTCCAAATCAACCCACTCAGTCCAAAATGACACTTAGGTGATCATGGTGTCCGACATCTCTGTCAGCTTGTTGCAACACAGCCCTAATCAAACACGAATATCAGAGGACAAATATTAAATATAAGACATGAACATTACCAAGCTTCATTTCCCCACTGCGACAGCTGTTCCTGCAGTCTCGGGCCATGGTACTGGTGTTGCTGGACTTGATCAACCATTGAAAGTAACCCCTGATAGATGGACATGTATGCTTTCCTGGAAAATTGTGGGGTGGATTTTGCCGAGCCATTCTGAGCAAAACCATCAAGTACACAATTGAACTGTGTTAAAGATGTCAGCAGTGTGGGTAGTATGAGAAGGAAAAGCACAACTTACTGCTGCTGCTACAAGCACCAAACATGGCACCAGAATTGAATTCCAGAAGAGATCAGGGCGTTTGTCTGCGATACAATAGGAGCCAGCATAAAAAAATTCCGTGATTGCCTGTTGAAGTGCCAGGTGAGTGAAATTCTTTGTTTTACCCTGCGTTGAAATATCAGTCATCATATGAGAGAGAGGTGGGGAGAGAGACTTACATTTTCATTGAAGCCCCCCCACAGAAAAAGAGACTTGTCGAGGAGGTTTGCAGCCTTGGACTGGACCCATTGCATCCGATCTCGAACTTCGATATCTGGTGGGGCAATCAGACCATAAGCGGCTGGCGCGACACTGGTAGCGACTGACTTCAGCTCCGAGCGCCACATAGCAATATCAGCAAGGAGCTGCAAAATTGTGAGTACACCCCGTACAGTGATGTGGGACTTACAAGGGAAGCCATATCCTTCTGGTGATCTGGCCAGTAACCAGGCTCCAAGCTTGCACTGTTTTGCATCCACTCCAAGACAGTTGCGATGAGAGATTCCATAATCAACGTCTTGAGATCACACGATTTGGATGGGAATGGATTCTTTGTTGCATGGGCAATCTGAGAATATCGCTTTGCATCCTCAAGGAGATCCTTCCAAACAGGCGGATAATAGGCAAGTGTATCCAGAGATGATGGGGCATCCTTGGATTTCTTGGAGTTCCGTGGCACACACGAACGAGGCTCTGCAATGTTCGACTGTATGGTATTGATGTGGTTGGATGACAGTCGGTGAGGGTCAGGGGCAAAGGGACGCCCATTGGTTTGATGATGAGAGTCAAGGACATCAGCAATGTCACCATGACCAGCGATCTAAAGAATCCCATGAGTGAAAGTAAGTAAATACACATACACGTACCTGAGACTGTTCCTCAAGAGCCCGCTGGGCTGCGTTGTCACCTTCATCGCATGAATAATCGAACTCTGGTTCCGGAGGAAGTGAATCATGACATGTTAGGTTGTTGGGTCAGGACTCCTGAGAAAACCCTAGAAAGACGTTCAGCACACATCTCAACAGCTGCGAAATTATACCTGGGTGTGTAGTCTGCCGCCGATTAGTCGCCCCCCACCCATCAATCTCATCTTCATCACCATCGTCCCTACTGGAGGTCTGTGAACGTTTGTCATTACCTGAGTCAGACTCCGAGTCAGATGATGTCTTGTTGGTGGTCATGGCAGAATCGATGGCTTCATTGTTAGCATTACGAGATTGCGACGTCAGAGGCACAGGGACATGACCTGGACGATGTAACTGAGAACTTGATAAGAGGGCGGGATCAATCTGAGAGTCTAAGATTTTCCTGGGCATTCCCCTTGGAATGGGGTGAGAGACGTTCAAGTTGCCATAGAGTTGTTCTGAAGATTCCCATTCCTGAATATCTAACATTGATGGTTGTCTTGAAATGGGACGAGGTGGTTGGAATGGCTGAGTGTCGGATGCCTGCCTCTGATCTGTGGTGTAATAAGCATTATTGAGTACTTGAAGGTCAAGTTCAGTACCTGGAGGGGGAAGGAAACTGAAGCGTTGGGAATCTGAAGTGCGTCGCTGGAAAATGGGCAAGGGTGCATCTGAGTGGGGTGCTGAAATTGGTGCCTCCGGGATGACAGCTGGATATGGTGATGGTGGATTGAACTGGTATGCCAGTTAGCAGATTTCTTACTGTATGGTAAAACTGACCTTCTTGCTGACTTGCCCTGTTCGAGGTTTCTCTGGGGCAAAGGGGTTGTCGGCGACATCCTCAGGAATGTTGGTCGCCTTGCTAGATTTATTGGCCTGCATCTTGAGTACTGATCCGATCCTCTCTAGCTGGGCAGCCCTTCCACCAGATCCTGCCCCTGACCTGCTAGAACAATGAGGCTCCATCGTATCCAGCGTATCCAGCTCATTCGCAGGCTCAGGCTCCTCGGGAAAGGCGCTCTTCGGGTGTTTCCAGACCAGAGGTACACTGCTGATTGCATTGCCATCAGCATGACATTTACTTTTCTTCTTTTTGGGCAATGCAGCTGGGTGAGGGTGTCTAGGGTGAGAAGCCATTGTAGAGGAATATCTTGGCCGGGGGTGAGGAAAGCTGGCAGGGGACTGAAGCGGGATCCACGGGATGGATGTCTTCTTAGGTATCATCTTTTATAGTGAAATGCTGGCCCGAAGTCGACCGCAGCAGCATGCACATAGCCATCCCAGGTGTGCCGACTACACGTTGCAGCCCAGAGTCAGTATGAGTCACCGTGGTACACGAGAGCCATTACCTGAAGGTGAATGTTGCAAAGAGTCGGTAACGAGTCATCAATCTATGCGATGCAGACTGTGATGGGCAGGACAAACTTGAAGTTGAGGCAGCGGAGTCGGTACGGTTACATTACTTAAGTAATAGCATAGAGTTGGTACAATTACATTACATAAGGTAGTACATACACTTCAAACAACGTACTAGAACATCCGAGTCATATGGGGTGAGTCCTACATAGGTTTAAAACACTTGTGAGGTTGCGGGGGGTTGTCCATACTTCTCACTCCGTCAGAAAGCCACTTCTGAGACACTGATGGAGTGAGAGACGAAGCAGGAAGAGGGGGGAGAATGTTGGATGAAATGAATTTTGCGTAATCAGCTTTGATATCCTGGATTGCACTTGCCATTTGTGCAGATTTCTCATCTTGCATCGTGGGCAAGAACTCATCAAAAATAGTCAGAACATCTGAGAACTGTTGTTACGATCATATGGACTATCTTTTTCCTTTTGTCTACAATGACCTTTCCCGTTCACGTGTCAACCGGTTCTCCTTCCGCTCTTCGCTTCTGCCCGGTTGTCACCTCGCTTAGTCATCATTTCCTCCATGACTCACTCTGACTCATCGTGACTCATGTATTCCTAAAGCAGCCTTGCCAAACCTGCCCTCATGCAAACCCTACTATACTTATACCTGAGTCGTAGCACTAGAGACCCTCACGCTAGAGTTCCTCTGTACTTCCATACAGCCCTAGGAATCCAATCTCTGTATCACCTCCTCAATTCCCTTCTAGCTCCTGCTAGTCGGTCAGCACCTTAGTCCCGTCTGCGACTCCACCTCATACGTGGCCAGATGTATAGTCCCACTAGCTGTTGCTAGCAGTACCCTTGACCCCAGTCCCTTCCCTGGTCGTTGGTCTCTTCGTGAGCATCACCCACCGAAGGTCCATATACAAGCCCCATCCGTAGGACGGCTTGTCTACGTATAGCAACTTGACTCTGTTCAACAGAGGCACGCTCATCCTTACCCAGGCCAAGCATAACAACTGTACCCTAGGGCTGTTAAGTCCGGGTCAACTCCGGAGTTATCTCCGAAGCATCGGAGATGACTTCGGTATGGGGCTTTGGCTTCACCGTATGTGGTGCGCCCTTGCAGAGTCCAGCCCCAGATTTCGGAGTTCGGAGTTCGGAGGTTCAGAGGTGTCGAACTCGATGTTGTAAACAACGACGAGAAGCGACGAGTAAGTCAGATAGAAGAGAGTCGTCAAGACTCAAAGGATTCGGGATCAGGAGTTGCGAGTAATAGTTGATATTCGAACTAAGAGAAGTACATGATTTGGAGATGGTTTATATACGAAGTTCAGAGGTGCATTAGTAACGGATCAGTAATCATTTGTAAGTAAGAATGGAGTCGGGTATAAGCATACCGGAGCTGTGCTCGGATGTGCGAAAGGCCGGAGCTGTGCTAATAAGCGAATATAAGAACGGAGACTGATGAGTAACGGGACTAGTACATATGGGGACAAAGTGTCATAACAAGAATGAAGAGAATCGTACGACGAAATACTAAGTACAACTCCGAGACCTCGGAGTTGCGTATTGAGCGAGATCGCTTCGGAGTTGTCGAGTAAAAGGTTCGGAGGAGGTTTCGGAGGTCGGAGTGGACTTAGCGAAAATACGGGATATGACAGTATCCCCCTCTTAAGCCTGAACCCCTGAAGGCCGTAGGCGAGAGGACAATGCAGAGTTCGGATGCGGAGTCCGAAATCTTTGTTGATCGCATTGGGGGTTTGTATAAAGGCAGGAGTACTCCATCCCAGCCCTTCAGTTTTCACCCCACCATGTCCGACATCCACAACATCGCCGAATGGTCCGACGACCGCCTCAAGGAGCACAAAGACGACGACGATGCGCTTGGAGAGGCGAAGTACGCCGAGCGCAGGCGACGCGCGAAGGCAAAGAAGGACGAGGAGGCGCGAAAGAAGGCCGAGGCCGAGGCTGAGGCGAAACGAAAGGCGGAGGAGGCGGAACAGCGCAAAGCCAAAGAGGCTGCGGCCAGAAAAAGGGTGAGTGGATCTCCGAGATTCGGAGATGCTGGCTGATGTCCGAAGGCCGAGGAGATCCGCGCCGAACAGAGCGCGGTCAAGGGAAAGGGAAAGGAGAAGGAGAAGGAGAAGGAGCAGCGGGTGTGCAACCGGTGTCGCGATCGTGACCCGAGTTTGTGCGTGCCAGGCAGCGGGAAGGCGGTTGCATGCAAGCCCTGCGGCGCATCGCGGGTCAAGTGCGAGTGGCCGGAGGTCGAGGAGTCGGAGAAGCCGAGGACGACGAAGAGGAAGAAGGTCGAGGCGGAGTCGCCGCAGAGGACGAAGAAGAAGCCGAGGACCGAGATGTTGGAGGCGGGTCCGAGTGGGTTGTCGGAGTCCGCGCCGAGCGCAACTTCGGCGGCCTTGGTGGCAGCTCTGCGGGGCATCACGGAGGTCCTCAGGGATCTCCACCAAGACACCATACGGACGGGCTACAAGGTGGACTGTCAGAACCAGCTGCTGGAGCAGCTGGTGGAGCTGAAAGCGGAGGAGGTGTATGGGTCGGACGGCGAGGACTCGGAGGTGGACGCGGTGGTCGATGCCAAGGAGTTGGCCGACATGCGGGAGGATGCACGGGCCTCTCCTTCGGAGGAGGAGCTTGACGTGCTCCGCAGGCTGGTTGGGGGAGCATCGGAGGGAGGATCGGGGAAAGATGGAGATGGGTCGGAGGAGGACGGAGAAGGATCGGAGGAGAAGGACGAAGTGTAGATACGGAATGAATTTGTTCTTTTTCTTGTAAGAATTACATTGTTTCCTGTGCCTTTGTCAGGTGTGAGGTCCGGGCTTGTCGGGGTACCGGAGGTGAAAGTCGTGGATGAGTTCTGATGCATGACCAAGTTCAGTGGCCAGTAACCAGGAGGTCTCATCATCAGTTCCTTCGTATCCGGACCAGTGGACTAGGTAAAGCAGGTTGCAATTTCTTCTTCGGCGATCTATCTTGGAGTCGAGGATCTCGGAGATCTCGAACTCCGGTTCTCCGTCTACTTCAATCGGAGGTGGCGGAGGTTGTACCCTATTCGGAATAGTGTTGGGCACCGAAGGTTCTAGCTGTGAAATGTGGAAAATGGGGTGTACGGACTTCATGGAGTTGGGGAGCCGGAGGGTAAAGGAATGGGTACCAGCCTGGGCGATGATTGAGTAAGGTCCGAGATTCTTTTCGGAGAGCTTCTTGGAGGGCCTGGTAGACCGGAAGTACTTGGCTTTGACGAACACTTGATCACCGACTTTGAAGTCCGGCGCGGGCATTCGTCTGGCGTCTGCAGGTCCTTGGTAACGCTCCTGAGCATGGGCCATTTCTTCTCGGAGGAACTGATGGAGGGAGTCGAGGTCGACCGAGTACTATTCACAAGCTCAGGTGGAGGTAAGGTCTCGTTCGGGGTGTACACTGATGTTCGGGTGATAGCCCTTGTTGGCGAAGAACG
>QGOI01001746.1:0-11358 GCA_003313885.1 Boletus sp. MG55 | reverse complement strand
AGAAAGAGATGCGGCGGAAGCTTCGTAATATGGGACTTTGTCCCATGGGATACGAGTGGATCAGGCAGGGAGACGGGTACAGGTGTGAAGGGGGTTCACATTTTATCTCGCATGGCCAACTTTAGACGCTCTAATAGATCAGGTAGCTATTACCGCAGACTCGGTTCCCCGTTGGGTCTTGGGTGATATACCATAGATTCCGTGACATACAACATATTCCTGGACCTGAATGGTCCAGGTCTCACCTCGAGAAAAGTGACGCGACAAGGTACTACCTTACTTAATGGTTGAGGTGATGATGCTTCAAGCTTGAGCTTGAAGCTGCAGCTATGCGGCCCCGTCGGGGTAATACTGTCCCCTAATCAGGCACAGTGCGAGACCACTCACCAGATCCTGGGTGTCCGTTGCAATATGTGTGGTACTAGTAGTTACCATCGCCCAATTTGCATGAAATGCAGTCATCGTATCACGAGTGCTCGAGTTTGCCGTCTTTGTTGTGTTGCAACTTGGGTGCACCGTCACGGTTCTTATCCTGGGTTCCCTTTATCATTGTTGGTTTGTGAAGCGTCATATCCTCCTCAGCTACTACGCTCATATACCAGCGAACCTCTGCTCGTGTTGTTGTATCATATCGTAATACCAGTGTACTCGTCCGAGTCGGACGCAGATCATTCTATCACGTTTATTGAAGGTATAACTTGGAGCCTAGAATTTAAATTGATTGACAGACTTGGATCCGCTGGTCGAAGTTCGACTCATCGGGGCCCGAAAATCTGTTTCTGGCCCTGACGGCGATCCTTCGTCATCGGAAACTCCATCAATCCTGGTCCAACGTTCACAATACAGACCTACCCACGTACATCCTCGAGGACCATGTCTGGAAGCAGTGAGTCCCCTCCTCACTGCCAGTAGCAGGCTGCCGTTGCGAGTCGTCGACCGTTTGTCTCACCATCCTGCCAGCAGCACCCACCTCCCCGACGCAGAGTCTCCTTTCTCGACCCCGTGCAGGTCCCTTCAGGCTACTTCCCCATCGAACTCGTCTAGTTCCAGTGGCACGGAGAGTACTCACCCACTGGCAGCCGTCCGTTACCCCTGCACTTGGCCATCATCGTCCGCACGTCCGCCCAATGCAACAACTCCCACGAGATCGTCAGCAGCATGAACACATATGCGACGCAGGACCACTTCGATATCCCGCTCCATCATATCAGCGTGAGGACAGTGGCGGGGCAGCCACGTCGTCGGATATGTCTCGCTGACCCGGCTGGACAATCTCTTGAATCATGTTGCACCAGTGGACCCGGAACAGCCAGAATTGGGTGTATGACTCGGATGGGCTGAAGGGCTGAAGGGCTGAACGATCACGATCTGTATACGGACACGAACCTGAAGGCTCCTCCTGGAGCCAGGGAGATGGGAGATATCTAAGCTGATAGCCCGGGACGTTGACGACGAACAGATAATATACATATGCTGCGTTACGCAAAGACTAACTTGGTGACGTACGATCGGCCAAGCACCAGCCGAGGGCGGTCATTTCAGACACTCCTGGCAGGTACAGGCTTGAAGTCTTCCACCATCTTAATGCCACTGCTTCGGCTTCTTCCTCCACTTACCCGCTCCTTCCCAAACCGAACGATTCTTGGACTGGGCCTTTCCAAGTGACGAAGGGCCAGCAACCTTTAGACCGTCGACGAACAAACCTTTTGTCTCCGACTGTGTACTCTGCTCGTATGCCTCCATAAACTTCCTCGGAAACCTTCCGAGTGCTGGTAACGAGACGTTGAAACATTCAGAGGTCCATCTGGATATGCTTGCTAGGACAGCGTTTGGTTGCAATCGCAGTGAGGGCGCAAGGGGGAGGTAATATCCAAGCAGAGAGGCAGCCGTTCTCCGAACGTCAGCAGGGTCGACACGGTGCTGTATCTCTGCAAAAGCAGATTTCAAGAACTTGGTGGTCAAGGTGGATGACTGCGATGACAGGGAAGCGAGTTGGCTGTCAAGAATGGAGATTGGGAGAGACATTATGGGAGACTAGTCAGCTTCCAGTTCATGTATCCCACTTCCCAAGGCAATAGCAACAAATCTGCGCGCACAATCCGCTCCCTGTCTTCCTTCCTTTTTCCAGGTACGACGGAATCGATGTCTCGAGTCATCCTCCCTATCCGATGGATATACCAATCTGGATCACCCTCGTTACTCCAGGATAATACACCTCTCTTGCACTGACGTCTGACCTGACCAACACGGTCTGTTTTCTGTTTTGGGTCATTCCAGTCTTGCGAAAGAATACCCGGGTCCGATTTCTGTCTGACTGCTTCACTTTCGAATACATTGTCACGATCTCCGTGGTATCGTCAGGTAGTACTTCTTCCACCAGTGAACGCAACAACAGCGAGAAAAATTCCGTCGTTTGGACAGTGGGACAGAACACGATCACCTTTGAACTTGAACCATGTAGGAGTCGATCGTGCGCCAAAAGTTTTATGAGGGTTGGTAGTTGGTCAGAAGCAGTCGGGCACAGCGTGTGGAGCTGTTCGATGTGATCGTGCGTCGAAAGCTTGTCGCCACAGGGCACCGCGAGTTTGCTACGGGTCATATCCTCTTTTTGACATGGTGCCAAACCCGGCTCTGGTGGAGCAGCATCGATGAATATGTAATTTGGGGACAGAATCCACGACGCAAGTTGCCGGACAGCGCGTGGCATGGTCGCACTGAAGAGGAAAGTCTGACGAACAGAAACGATTGCATCAATATCATCACGGAATCCCATGGAGAGTAGCACGTCTGCTTCGTCTAGAATCAACTGGCTACATGTCAGCAGCAAGGCACGCGTAGTCAAAAACTTGAACCTTACCATAGGACAGTTCTTGAACCCTTGCCGGAACTCCGGCTTGTTGGTCAGGAGATCTCTCAGCCGTCCAGGAGTTGCAACCACAAGGTCTCATGATGATTCCATTCAGTCTTTCATCTGCCGGGCCTTCCCTGCACCACCGACCAACAACTGGACTTCGAAATCTCTTTGATGCGTCGTAAGCGTCTGTGCATCACTTGCAATCTGTATGGCCAACTCCCGTGTGGGTGCGAGGATGAGCGAGCCTGCATAACTGTGTCGGTATGCGAGCCTCGCACCTCCTATGATATGAGGCGAACGTTCAAGGTAAGCTTTGGTGACAACGAGATTTGCATTATGTTCAATGTAATTGCGTCGCGACTCAATAGCAGGGATGACATATGCGAAGGTCTTTTCAGTACCAGTCTTCGCCCGAACAAGGATGTCCTGCGGGACATTCCAGTTGATTGTAGGTGAGAGCGATTTGGGAACATTCGGCGGGACGAATCCTTCTGAATCCCAAGGACGAACGAGGTCGGGCAAGAGAACAGTAACATAGTCCTGACGGCGTACACTAGCAATTCTTTGGTATCGTGATCCACCTGTGTTCCTGAGTGCTCACAACTACGATACAGCCTGATGATTTGATTGAATGCGAGCGAACGAGCGACTATTATGAAGGAGTAACTATTCTAAGACTGAGGAAAGAGGAACGAAAAGAGGGAGTGACCTAGTGGAATCGACCACTTAAATAGTGAAAGCTAGAAAGCTGTAAAGCGGAGTTTGTCGCACTGTGGCCCAGCCGTAGTGGAGCGCGCAAGCCCGCCTGGCTGGTGTCACTCATCTGTCCAAGGCATCCTCACTTGGCAAGTCGAGCGCGTCGGATAAATTGGTAATCCGGCTGCGCTCGTGTCTTTACCATCAATATGCTCTCGTCCCGTGAGTTTTACTCTCGTTCCGAGTCGTTCCTCCAAGAAGTTCAGCCAAGTGTTGGGTGACGTCTCTCTCGACATTCCACATACTGACGTCATTTCCTCGCCCACTCCTCCCACAGCAGTCCTATCCACCCTCTGGTCTCGAGCTCACCCGCACCATCACCGTCACCTCCGCCTGTGTCGACGTGATGCAAGCGCAAACCCATCACCTTCCTCCGCCCATCAAGTTCTGTCACTCCTCTGTCGATGCACCCGACTCACCCGCGTCCGAGACGAGCCCCATGTACCACCGTCCCCCGACGCACCGCAACTCTGTTCTCTCCGTCACGTACAACGCTCCTTCCACCGCGTCAGGCAGCTCCGCCTTCGATGCACCCTCTGATCCTTCCCACAGACACGCCAAGCTCGGGCGGCTACGCCGCAAACTTGGAGACGAAGTTCCTACCACCGTCGCCTTTCCCACCACACATCCCACAGCCGTCTCATGCCATCCAAGCACGCTGTCCCCCGTGGACGGACGCACTCCGCCGCGCGTCTTCCCAGCCAGGCAGACGACGCCTCCTCTGTCATGTTCTCGATCAGCCCCGACGAGAGCACGTAAATCGTCACGTTCACCTCCACTCCTATGCGCTCGTTACCAGACGAGGGCACTGCCGCTTGTCCCACCCATCCCTGCAAACCTCGCTGCTAGTTCAATGGCATGCCGTGCGGTTGGCGACAATGACACATGATTCATCCGTCCTCGCCAAAAAATGCTCGCTGGGTCAGGATCAGCGGGTCAAACTTCAAGGCGGCGCGGAGGGCCAAACGAGAGGGGATGGCAGAACTGGCGAGCTGATCGAGACGGTTAGGTTCTTGTTAGACGTTTCCCTTTCTTTGCTTCTTGGGGGCTTCGACATGGCAACCTATCCACAGGTGGGCTGGTCCCCCGGTGATGATGCGTTGGCCACGCATGCGCGTCATGTTGGCAATGGCTATCACGTCTCTCGTTGATGCCCACCCTATGACAACACGACCCACCGAATGTAAGTAGGCATCGATATAGTCCCTGTGCCTCCCATCATTCTTCGAACCGTAGATGACATGCCGTTACTTGCTGTAATACGGCAGAAGGGCAGTACGGCGTAATCTTTATCGAGAATCGGTGCTGTGCGGGCTGTGTACCTAGCAAGTGGTACGAACAGCTCAAAAACTGACGGCCTGTGCGCGGATCAAGTATACGTCTTATACATAGTTCTCCATCTACATATCGAACCATTTTTCTTTCCGTTCCTGGTCGGATTCATGGGTAAAGACGATTTAGGTTACCCTACCTCACAGTCTAGCGACCAAATGCAGCTATCACATCATCCTCTGGAGCAAGAGATATTGGATGAGCTGGATTTGGAGAAGTCCGTGGTTGGGAACAAAATGCAACGTGTCCTAATCACTCGTAAGTTCCTCACCACAAATTCGGGCGATTGCTCATACTAGGTCAGACACTCGCGCAACGAATGTTGCCATCGGACTGAAGCGTATCCCTGTGGAGCTTTACGTTGCGGTGGATAGCGAAAACGACACGCAGCGAACCTCAAACCAGCCAATGTCGGTGGGCAAAGATGTGGTAGAATGGGACGACGAGATTGTATTGTGAGTGATCACGTTGTTCAGGTTCCTTGTTATTTGCTCAATGGGGTTCAAGGCCCTCGGATCGGTCTTCGAGGATATCTGCTACGGTATTTGCGCTGTTCGAGTTGGGACCTACACTAGGGGAGGGAGAGGTTCAAGTTTGCAAGTTCGAAATGAACGTTGGCGAGTTGCTCGACCGTAACGGAGAAATTGAACGTGCGTAACACCATTTTTTTTTCCCTTCTGGCACTTAAGCACCATCGCGTAGCTATCACATTTTTCGAACAGAGTGACGGCGGGGAGGTTTCTCCACGCAAGTCACTTGAAATCAAAATTGAGAGGCATGTTTGTGGTCAGAACGAACATGCAGTTCCGTCAGCTGTGAGTGGATTGCGTTAGCTCAACATTGAATGAATGCTGATGTGTCACTAGCCGTCCGAGTCGGAGACGCTCCAGCTAGGGGAGTTGATGGACAGGGGTCATCGTGCACTCATTTGTTATCGCGAAGTTCAGGAGGAAAAGGATCTCGAGGAATCTATCAAACATTTCGAACACGCTCGAGACGTATGCCCACTGGACCACCCTAGTCGCGACACTGTCCTGTTCAACCTGGCCACAGTCAAATTGATCCACTGCCAAGTGAACGACATGTCCACCGATCTCGACACTCCAATTGATTTATATCGGATTGTGATTCGTCTCCGCCCTGTCGATCACTCAGATCTTCGTTTGACATTACTCGGTCTGGGAATAGCTCTCGAAGCTCGCTCTGAAAGGCAGGACGATGAAGCTGACAGGATAGAGGCCGAAACCCTCCTCTCTGATGTACTGGATGTGTCTCTGCCGGAAAGCTATGGATACCGCGCAGCTGTCCTTGTGCTCGGTAGTGCTGTGAAGTCTGAGTTGATCCAGTGGACGGAGACGCCCAAAATTGTCGAGAATGTTGTCAACGACGATAGGAAGGTTCAAAAGGTGGGCACTACTTCCCCCGATTACTCCAAGCATGCGTTGCTCAACCTCCTTCCCCTTGTTTACCTCGACGATCCCGAGAAGGCAACTTCGATGTTGGAGGTTGTACGATTAACATCTGACAACAATGCTGGGAAGCGTTTACGGTTACACAACCATCGGAAGTCGTCGTCGACTCGCTATGGGCACTCTGGAGATGCCAACCTGCAGCAGGCATCATCGACAGTAGAGGATGCAGTGCAGGTGTTACCCGATGCTCATCCAGACAAGCTTCTACAGCTACAAGGGCTTGGGGACTGGTTATTTACTCGTTTTCAGCGCTTCGGAGATGTCGTTGACCTGGAAAAGTTGATATCAGCGGAAGAGCATGCGGTGCGGCTCATGCCTGATGATAATCCAGACAAGCCTTTCTGGCTAAACGGCCTTGGTGGCTCACTCTCTGATCGCTACGTGCACTTCGGAGATGCTGTCGACCAGGAGAAGTCAATATCGAGGCAGGGGGATGCGGTGCGGCTCACGCCCGATGATCACCCATGCAGGTCTTTATTCCTTTACAACCTCGGCAGCTTTCTCTGGAATCGCTATGAGCGCCTCGGAGATGTCGCCGACCTCGAGAAGTCAATATCAATGTATGAGGAAGCGGTGCGGCTCTCGCCTGATGACCATCCAAACAAGCCCTCGCAGTTAAACAACCTCGGGAACTCGTTTTCAGCTCGCTATGCGCGCTTCGGAGATGTCGCTGACCTGGAGAAGTCAATATCAATGCACGAAGATGCTCTGCGGCTCATACCTGATGATCATCCACGCAAGCCTACATTCCTTGACAACCTCGGCCTGTCGTTTTCAACTCGGTATAAGCGCATCGGAGATGTCGTCGACCTGGAGAAGTCGATACCAATGTCCATGGATGCGGTGCGCCTTACACCGGATGGTCATTCAAGCAAGCCTTTACGGTTAAACAACCTCGGCTGCTCGCTTTCAACTCGCTATGCGTGCTTCGGGGATGTTGTTGACCTGGAGAACTCAATATCGTGCCACGAGGATGCGGTACGGCTCACGCCTGATGACCATCCACAAAAGCCATTATTTCTTGGAAACCTCGGCAGTTCGCTCTCAGCTCGCTATAAGCGCTTCGGAGATGTCGTTGACCTGGAGAAGTCGATATCAAGGCACGAGGATGCAGTGCAGCTCATGCCGGATGGTCATTCGAACAAGCCAGTATGGTTAAACAACCTCGCCCTCTCGCTTTCAACTCGGTATGAGCGCTTCGGAGATGTTGTCGACCTGGAGAACGCAATAATGAGGCACAAGGATGCGGTGCGGCTCACGCCTGATGATCATCCAGACAAGCCTTTATTCCTTGACAACCTCGGCTGCTCGCTCTCAACTCGGTACGAGTGCTTCGGAGATGTTCTCGACCTGGAGAACGCAATATCATTCTCCGAGGATTTGTTGCGGATTACCCCTGATAATCATCCAGATAAACCTGTATCGCTCAACAACCTCAGCTATTCGCTCTCAGCTCGCTACGAGCGTTTCGGAGATGTTGTCGACCTGGAGAAGTCAATATCGATGCGCGAGGATGCGGTGCAGCTCACACCTGATGATCATCCTGACAAGCCTTCACGGCTAAACAACCTCGGCGACTCTCTCTTACGTCGGTATAAGCGCTTCGGTGATGTCGTCGACCTGGAGAAGTCCATATCGCGTTTCGAGGATGCACTGGGGCTCACCCCTGATGATCATCCACTCAAGCTTTCATGGCTCAAGAACCTCGGCTACTCGCTCTCAACTCGGTATGAGCGCTTCGGAGATGTCATCGACCTGGAAAAGTCAATATCAATCTCCGAGAATGTATTACGGATCACCCCTGATGATCATCCATCCAAGCCTTCAGAACTAAATAACCTCGGCCATTCCCTCTCAGATCGCTATAAGCGCTTTGGAGATGTTGTAGACCTGGAGAAGTCGATATCGATGAGAGAGGATGCTCTGCGGCTCACGCCTGATGGTCATTCAGACAAGCATTTATGGCTAAGCAACGTTGGCGTCTCGCTTTCAACTCGCTATGCGCGCTTCGGAGATGTTGCTGACCTGGAGAACTCAATATCGTGTCACGAGGATGCGGCGCGGCTCACGCCTAATGATCATCCACACAAGCCTGTATTACTTGATAGCCTTGGCCACTCACTTTTAACTCGCTATGAGCGCTTCGGAGACGTCGTGGACCTGGAGAAGGCAATATCAAGGGTAGAGGATGCACTGACGCTAACACCTGGTGGTCATCCGGACAAAGATCTCTTTCTGCACTCCCTTGCTTTTTTCCTTCTGCATCGATTCCAACGGTCTGGTGACCCTTCGAGTTCTGACCTTCCCAAAACTATCTTATATGCTTCCCGTGTCGCTCGATCGCTCACAGGTCTATCTTACCGTCGCTTTCAAGCATCCCAACATTGGATCCAATGTCTTCGCCTTTCGAAACATGATTCTCAGTCTCTTCTGGATCCATATACGGTTGCTGTTGATCTTCTTCCACAATTGGCATGGATAGGGTTGCCTCTGCACGGTCGTTACTATGCACTTCACCAAGCTGCAAAAATAGCATGTGACGCTGCTACTGTTGCTCTCCAAGCAAACAGAGCTGAGCTTGCTGTCGAGTGGCTCGAGCAAGGTCGTTCGATCGTGTGGAATCAGCTCTCACAACTTCGCACTCCCATCGACGACCTCCGTATGGCACACCCTGAACTCGCTGCTCAGTTTGAACACATATCACATCAGCTGGAGCGTGCTACTACTCGGGACAGAGCTACAGGCAACGGGGTCACGAACGAATCAAATGTGACGAATGGATCGTTGGAGAAGCAAGCCCAACAACATCATGCGCTTGCAGTGTCGCGGGAGAGCCTTCTCGCACAGATACGCGCCTTACCCGGTTTCGAACGATTCTTTCTACCGAAGACGATCGATCAACTCGCCTCTTTGGCACATTCGGGGCCTGTCGTTTTTCTCAATGCTAGTCAACATGGATGCGATGCGTTGGTTGTGATTCCAGGTTCTGAACGTATCGTCCATGTCCCACTTTCGAACACCAGTTACGATGAGGCCGCGAGCATGCAGCTACGGCTGAAAAAGTTACTTCAGATCAATGGCCGTGTCATCCTACGTGAGGATTCGGACAGAGGTGCAAGGATTCAAGGTATGAGTGCCAATGTGGTGTTCGGATCCATTTTACCATACCTATGGGACAAAGTGGTCAACCCAGTTCTGGATGTCCTCACTTTCTCGGTATGTGATGCCCCATTCTATAATAATTCCATGCCAATTAACGTATAAACCACAGACATCGACCCAAAAACGCTCTCGCGTCTTCTGGTGTCCAACTGGGCCATTCGCATTCCTTCCGATCCACGCGGCAGGTCATTATGGTGCAACCAATTTGGGCCCGAAACTTTCGGACTTTGCTATCTCTTCCTACATTCCTAGCATGAGTGCGCTCGAATTGCCCCCTCAGCCTGAGGCAGACTCGGAAGCAACTTCAAATAATGTCTGCTTGCTCGTCATCCCTCAACCGAACACGGACGGGCAGGCTCACCTCGCCGGCGTGAAAAAGGAGATGGAGGTCATTAGAGAGCTGGCGTCTTTGTCGCCGTTTGTCGGCTTCCAGGAGGTGGATGGGACCGTCGAGGATGTCACGGTGAAGATGAAGGAGTCGGACTGGGTTCATTTCGCATGTCACGGCATACAAGATCGCACGAATCCCTTGGACAGTGGCCTCCTACTCGCTCACGGCCGACGCCTCAAGGTTTCGGACATCGTTCAATTGTCACGTCCCCATGGAGGTCTCGCCTTCCTCTCGGCATGCCAAACTGCCACAGGAGACGAAGAACTCTCTGAAGAAGCGATTCATATCGCAGCGGGGATGCTTCTCGCGGGGTACAGGGGTGTGATTGCGACGATGTGGACGATCATGGACAGGGATGCGCCGAGGGTGACAGAGGACGTATACAAATACCTGTTCCGGGATGGCAAGGTTCCAGACAGCAGGGAGGCTGCGGAAGCGCTGCACGGTGCGATCGAGCGGCTTCGTGACTCTGGTGCACCGTTCTTGTCCTGGGTTCCTTTTATCCATGTTGGTTTGTGACTCATATCCGAGTGATTCAGAAACCTCTGCTCGAGTTGTTATATCATAATGATATCGTAAAACCAGTGTACTCGTCCGAGTCGGACGCAAACTGCCGCATTTACTTGAGAATGGGGTGCCATGGTCTTCCGATACCATAGACTTCTCGGGAAGCTCGGAGCTCGACGTATTCGTAAATTCCCACGCTTATTCATGGTCCATTTCATCCTCGTGAACCTCAAGGCCTCACGCGCACGGACGGCCAGTGTTCTGGTGACTCCGCTCCAGTTCTAAGTATATGCCCTGCAGGATCTGCACGGACATCTTGGAGGGAATGTACCGTCCTGCCGGAGCCTAACTTTGAATGATGTGCAGGCGCACCGCCGATGCGCCAGGTCCGACAGGCGGCTCCGTCGCAAACTCGGCGTGGAAGTTCATTCAAATCCTCTCTGGGATTACTCTCTGTGGTGACCGCATATCACCACACCCTGTACCGCCGTCGCTCGCACGTCCATGGGCGTCCACCCCCACGTCGTCCAAGCACGCAGCACCCTACGGATCGCTGTCACATTCTCGATCAGCTCCCACGAGAGCTTCACCTTAGCGCTGCCTGCATGCATTCGTCCCACCCCCACAAGATGAAACACGTCTATCAGACGTGGGCACTGCAGCCCGTCCCGCCTATCCCTGCCCACCTCGTTTCCAGTTCAGTGTCACGGTGCGCGGCCGACGGCGATAATGCGGGGCTTTCCGCCCCTACCGAAAAGTGGTTGCTGGGTCCGGGATCGATGGATCAGACTTCAAGGCGGCGCGGAGTGTAGAACAGGAGTTACCTTGTTTACAAGGTCACTGGGGGGGGAGAATTGTGGCTGTGGCGGCGAAACGCGGTCGTG
>QGOI01001745.1:0-21557 GCA_003313885.1 Boletus sp. MG55 | reverse complement strand
GCTGCGCGGAAGCGTAAAATGCACCAGGCGCTTTTCGTGCCCGAGATCCTTCTAATCATATTCAAGTATGTCACGGATGATTCAGGCAAGCCGCTCCTTCCAACGCTGGCTGCCCTCGCAAGAACTTGCCGAACGTTTCAGCGTCAGGTCGAGGAGATTCTTTGGTACAAATTACCCAACATCTTGGCCCTTTACAACATTCTTCCACCTCAAGTGCAAAACAGAGCATCCCGGAGCTGGTCAATGGTAAGGATGCGCGTCTTTTGTACACCACCAGGTCCCCGATAACGACCCTGTAGAGCCGTCGGATGTTTTCGGGGTCTGACTGGACGCGGTTCATGGGTCGTGCCAGTCGTGTTCGCGTTCTTGTCGAGAACACGAGCTCTGACCATGGCCAATATGAGCGGTGCTCAGCCATCTTTCTTGCGATGGTTTCTCTGCGGGATCCTCCTCTTCTCACTCCCAACCTTCGCAAGCTGGAGTGGCAAACAAGTCACCCCTCTCTCAGTTCAGCTATCAACCTCTTTATTAGCCCCTCGTTGCTGTCTCTGGAGATAGATGCCAGGCTGTTCATCGACCGCGTTATCCATGTACCTCTTGGAGGCATCTGCCCAAGACTCAAGCATCTGAAAATAACCGGTAATGGTGTGTGTTCGGCAGACACCATCTCAAGCGTCCTGCGTGGGTTGCACTTTTTAGAGACGCTGGCTTGTTCTACATTGGATAATGATGCATTCGTCCACCTTTCTCAGCTCAAGAGTCTCTCTTATTTGGCGGTCGACATGCGCTGGTCTTTACTCAGTTTAGACACGCTTCGTCATCGTCTTCTTCCGGGTAGCTTTCATAGCGTGCAAACCCTGCATTGGAAAGACTACAGGCTCGACTTGCTTGCAGACATTTTTCTCATGCCGGACATCTCCCCACCTAATGTGCACCTGGAGATCGAGTCGTTTTGTACCCCGTCTTCATTACGCACGTTTTCACGCTCATTCACCACGAAATTCCCCCACACGCGGTCTTTTTCGCTCGTTCACGACACCGGGGCTGGCAGACGCTTCGGTCAACAGGCGGGCACGCCGGGACGCGAACATCAGCTGGACGCGTGCGACCTGAAACCTCTTTTGGCACTGAAATGCTTGCGTGTGCTGAACCTCATGGACCTGGGCCACGTCTGGCTGGACGACGATCTCGTCAAGACGATCGCGGCTGCATTTCCGGAACTCGAGCAACTTCATCTGGGCACAGATGCCGCGGAACCTATGCCTCCATCCGTCACCTTTGACGGTCTCCTCTCGCTCCTCCAACACTGTCCCAAATTGCAGTCCCTCGGGGTGTGCATCGACGCAGTGGACATGCTGTTGTTTAGGGGCACGACGGTCCGACACGACTGCTTGAGGCATCTACGCTTGGAGGGGAGTATCCTTGGCTCGCGACGGGCAGAGGTGGACGAGATGCTGAGACGCGTGTTGCCGGGGTTGAGGACCGTCGAGGAGAGTCTGGATGGGGTGACGCGGCGGGTGCGCGACGTGCACGCGACGGGGAGGATGGATGGGGCGACTCGGACGCCTATGGGACGTACCACTGGCAGACGAACGCGCAATTCGCTCTCGAGCGCCCGCGATGGATGACTGGGTGTGTTGCGCTATCTCCTAACGTGTTTTGTTCTCGAACAGTGTGTTACTAGTACTATACCCATCACGGAGTAGTGTAAAGCCAGTCGTGTACAACAGCCCCAGGTCACCACCAACCTTGAAGATACTCGACCGTTCGCGCGAGCTTGTTTCTAATACCTCTGTAGCCAGATTGTCAGCTCGTGTTTTCTCCCGTACTTTATACGTTGATGTAAAATTAAGAGTGTTTCGCCCCCTTTGGGCAAACAACCCCGATGAGAATACGCTTGACACTTGTTGAGCATCTGCCCATACCTGTAAACGCTGTATACGTGGGGAACAGATATACGTGAAAACATGAAACCTAACCATCACGAAAGGCAGAGACGAACCTGAGAACGTGACGTCGTTCCCTTGGAGTTGAACAGGTTCCGCCGGATCGCGGTATCATTCGGAAACGTTGTCGTACCAGCGGGTACGCCTACGAAACGACATGGCCAGAGGTATGATTCATAGTCTCTGAGATAGAGGCTGCCAACCGAACACGTCGAGCTGGTCGATCAGTGCCTGAGGTGGAGCCCAGTCCAGTTGCAGGGCAGGGAGGGATGGAATATTGAAGCTGGAGATCGTCGGATGGTCTCGTGCGTCGGGGATGTGCGCATGGGGGTGGTCGTGTTTCAAGTTCGCTCTGATGAGTTTGGCATCCGTCGGTCGGCTTCGAATGGGCTCAGTGGAACCAGGAGTTGCTCGCGGTCTTTTTGTTAAAAAAAAATACTACGGGAGAGAATTCAGTGGACAAGTCAAAGACATGTTCCTCGAGTGAACTCGGGTTTCGTCGTCTCGCAAAAAGTCCGCCGTTGCCAGTATAAACAGTGGGTTCTGCCCCCGCGAGTAGCCGCAGATCTGGTGTAGACGGGCTGAAAAGCACTGCTCGAGCTCATCATTCCAGTTGAAATAGTAGATGGCGCCGGCAGTAGCATGATCGTGGACGATGTCGAGCCATGCTTTGGCCACTGCTCGCTATTGGAAAGCATCGAGGATTTTTGTGCACCACCATCCAAAGTACGAATTCCGAGCTGTTGCGTGGCTACCGTTTCGAGGAGGATTCATTCGAGCGTGGTCCGTCGTTCTTCTTTGTGATGCGATGCCACTGAGACTGCTCAGAAGTTCCATCGACGTGGGCGCGACTCTAGGCTAAGCATGGGCAGCAGCGCATACCGCCGCAACGCGCTAGCGAAAGATCCATCTCTAGGGTATAGCCGTTGTTGATAGATGTGCAATGAGAAGATCACAGATTATTACTAGCCTCAGAGAATTCTTAGGCCTCCATTCCTTGACATGACAGGTACCGATCGATTGGCGGATAGTAATATCAGATGTCTTATTTCATTCCTCGCAGACAAGACATCTAGACAGCTGTTTAATGATAGTGACATCAACAGTTGCGGAACTTCGGAGGGAGAGAGATCTAGCGCTTCTATTTTCTGTCGTGCATTTGTCTCGCATGTACTGTCAGAATTTATGGAGGAGAGAAAAAAGAGGTATAAACACTATCGTACGTTGTATAGTTTTGGTGTGAGACGTGTGAGCAGACCGAGGTATGCACGAGATTATTACAGGCTACAGACAAAAGGTCGACGCCCAGACAAACCGAATGGAAGCGTAAGAAATAGTGAACCGTATCGGTCAGATAATGTCGGAAAAAAAGCACGTGCGTGGTTCCGAATTAGGGGCTTGCCATCCCGACGTCCTCGCTCACTTCCCGCATGCGTCGTTGTGCTCTCAACTCTGGCGTCGCATCTCCTCTATCTCTGTCCTTATCGTCTCGTTCTGGGTCCTCCCGAACGCCATCTGCACGGAACACACCGTCGCCTTGAGGTTCCTCCACGTCACCACAACACGAGCTTGCCGAATTAGGTGGCCGTATCGTCGGCTCGTCGTCCGTCGTATCGCCACCTTCCGTTTCGGTCTCGTTGGATGTCTCGCTAAAGATACTGCTTGCATCATCATCTCGGGTGTGCACTGCGCGCATGTTCGGTGTTCGATCGGGTGCGACGGAGCCGCCGTAGGCGTCAATGGCCCCCATCGCACGTGCAGGACCTGTTAAAGTCGAGGAAGGTGGTGATCGGAATTGCGTCGAAGGCGTACGGGGCAATTGAGCACTCGTACTCTGGGTAGAAGATGACGATGGATGCGATTGCGACTGAGACGGAGACTGGGAGAAGATAACGAGCTGTTCTGCATATTTCTGCATTTCTTCTGGTGATATAACCAGCGAGAAATTGTTGAGGAGGAGGAACTGGAGCTCTAGCTGGTTAAGCTCTGCTTGAGGTAGACCTCCCACCTAGACGGTATTCGTGAATAGAGATTGATGTCGCGAGAACTCAACCACCGCTATGACAAAGATCGGAAGAATCTGACATACCTTGGCGTATCGCGAGTTGGTGTAGAATACGTCACTGAAGAATTTACTGGCTACGGTGACCCCTGCGATGACCAGACGGTGGACGTTGTATGAGTCGATCACAAAGGTACGGCCCGTAGCCTCCGAAGCTAGGCGAGACATCCGGTCAAAATAGACTAGGAGGGCTAGAAATACTTCGTTCGTCGTCGGACAATACTTGAGGATGCGTAAAAGATATGCTTCGAGCGTTATGGTCGGGATATTGCGAGCATGGAAAGTAAGCGCCGAGGCAGGG
This sequence comes from Boletus sp. MG55, assembly GCA_003313885.1. Classification (NCBI taxonomy): domain Eukaryota; kingdom Fungi; phylum Basidiomycota; class Agaricomycetes; order Boletales; family Boletaceae; genus Boletus; species Boletus sp. MG55. Next base: position 17,248 of record QGOI01001745.1, on the reverse strand, counting down.
TTGGCGAGCGCAGTGCGGGATGCAGAGGTGAGAGAGCGCCATATAGGAGTGCGAGAGGTAGTGTCTGATGGTGTGGCTTGGGAGTGGTTTGGGAGGGTATGCGCCGCCGAATCTGCGGAAGAAAGGGCATCGTTGGTCCGTGCGATTTGGGTGAGCAAGGAAGCAAGGAGCTTGAGGAGTTCGGTCGGGGCATAGGAGTGGATGTCGACGGGTGGGGGATGAGGGGCGGGTGGTGGTGGATGAGGGGGATGTGTGGGAGTGTTATCGGGAGGGGCGGGGAGAGCGGAGGAAGTGGCTGAAGAAGGGAGAAAATGGAGATGTTGTGGCGCGGCATTTGGCCGAGCAGTGAAAGGGTCGTAGGCCACAGTTGGAGGGACGGAATGGGACTTTGATGAATACGAAGAGGAAGTTTCATGAACGGAAGAAGCAAAAGGATGCTGTATTGGGGGTTTTCGGTGGGAGGGTCTTGCGGAACGGGCGGAGGAGGAAGACGGAGCGGATATGGGGAGGGAGGACAAGGAAGAAATGCTTCTGCTGTGTTCTGAGGAGTAGAGCGGATTGACGAGGGCAAGCATGATGACGGTCGCAAAGACTGCAAGTGATATCGACAAAACACATATCTCCCCACCATCGTGAGAACGTGACCGTCACACGAACAGCCATCTCATTCAACCAAACTCTGGATCGTCGCTCCAATCATCCTCGCAAACGTTCGCGGGGGAACGACCTCCCCGACACGTTCCATTATTCTTGGTTGTGAAGTCAATGTCTCGGGCCCGGCTCCAACATCCCAACTGCGAGTTGTCCCGATACGCGCCGGGCTCGTCGACTGCTCGGCGGCCGGTGGACATGTCTTGTCGATCTCTTTTGCAGTCACCATCGCGACACCACATTTCCAACTGGACGGACGTATGATCGAGGCGGTCAACTTGGCTCTCTAGGCCCCTCGGACGATCTAATAGCATCGGGGCGGGGTGTGTTCGGGAATTACCAATTGGGTGCAGCGCCACCCGGGGATCCAGTGAGCCCACGATCAGAAAAGGAGGCAAAAAATGTCATCTTGTCCGAGTCCACTTTCAATGACAGTGCATAGCGACTTGAAGCTTTGCAAATTAGATCCAATATAACTCCTATATTTGTGATTGATAGCGGACAGCTGCCAGCTCATCCGCTTGGCGCAAGCTCTGGATCGTATATATATATCATTGTTCATGTGCCATGTCATGGGCGTTTCATCCAACATGTCAGCATCAATGAGTCAGGAAATGTCCGATTCCTCAGGAACGCAGTTCAATGTGGACCACGACACTGGCCAAAGCGAATGAACCTGAGAGAGATATATTACGTCAACAAGGAAGGGAAGAACGAGGCTATGGGGTTGTAAACGAGTTACGACCGTGACGGGTGGAGCTTATGAAATTAAAAAAATGTATAGGACATGCAGCGTTGAAGAGAGTGGGAAGAGGTGCTGTCGAGATATCAGGGGTACGAATGCGGGTTCGAAAAAGAGAGGGATGAGCGCGAGGGAGGAGGAAGAGGGAGGGAAAATGGAACAGGGTGATCGAACACGGGAATAAGCTCGGCTTCGATTCCGCGTTTTGTACACATCCGAAAAGCGGTCGACACATATCAAAATATCCGGCACAAGGGGTATAAAGGGTGGGATCCGCAAGAGATGGTACCCAAACGCCATCTTCCCTCGACACGCACGACCAGCCTGAGCCCGCGAGCGAGGAGAAGTGATGCGGTACTACGAGAGGGGAAGAAAAGTCTCACGGTGTTGGTTGGGGGGGTCGTCGCGGTTGGTAGCAACGTTTTTGATATGCACGCCCGATTTTGAGCTCGGCTTTATAACACCAATTATCCTCTGCTAACTTTCCCGGCGCTGTCGAGCCAACCAGCCCACTCCCCTTCCCGCCCGTCGTCCGCCCTGTCCCGTCCGCCCCAAAAATCACCCCCCTCGCAACCCACCGCTTTCCCGTCACTCTCGTCCCCACGTCGACGCCCCGCTCTCAAGCCCGTCTCGCCCATGATCCATCTCGATCGGAGCCACCACCATGACCTCGACCAAACCCAAAAGCAGAATCTAATCTTGTCCCGCGATCACGACGCTACCCGCTTTGACTGGGATGACCTCTCCCACACTGCCGACAATCCCCCCTTCTTCCACGACGCCCTCCACGACGCCCTCCACGCTCAACAGCCCCTCTCCCCGCACAACATACACCTCCCCTCCGACGCGACGACCTCCCCCGCCCATCAGACCCACGACCTCCGCGACGACAAGAGCTCGTCCCTCTCTCCCGCTCCCGACTCCGGCTCGCCCCCGCCCAAGCAAAACACCGCTCCTCTCCCTCTCCCCCATACCCCCGCACCAGATAAACAGGAGCTAGACCTCGCTGTCGAAGGCATCCTCACCCCTCTCACCGAGCTCTCCCCCGCCCCAGACCTCGACGACGCCCCCGAGGACAACAAAGACTCCGCCGACGAGCTCAAAGAATCCTCCCGCCCGAACCCGTCCTCTGTCTCCCAGGATGACCCCAGACGAGTTCAGCCCATCGTACATGTAAACGGCGCCTCTTCCCCGCACACCTCCAGTGCCAGCTCACCCTCCAGACAGCTGTCCACTTCCGATCTCCTTTCCTCTCGGCTCAACGGCGCTCCCGCTGCGACTCGTTCATCTCATTCCAGAACGTCCTCGGGCGAATTTCTGGTACCGCCACTCCCTTCCGGACTCTCTGCCCCGGCTACCGGTCAGCCTTCCAGCGACTCAAAGATCGTCCGAATTCTCGAGATAAATGCCGAACTCTTCAAGTGCGACGACTCTCCTTGTTTGTCTTCACCCCATTAACTGACCCTTGGGCTTTCATCAGAGTCTGTTTGGAGTTTCAGCTTCGTGGGATCCCAATCTCGGACTCCCGCTTTCAACAGTTTGTCGCTCTTTTTCACGCTTCCCAATTCCTTCCTCACAGTCAGCCAGGTATGCGGCGCGACTTCAGGTAAATCTGACTTGGTTGGCTGCAGCTGCAGATCAGCGGCACAACGTATGCATATTTTTTCATAAATTCGACTCGTTGCATTTTGACAGCACACCTTTAGAGTCCCGGCATTACACTCCCAGCCATGGAACCACCCACAGCAGTCGACTTTGTGTCCATGGACCGAATACATCATCTCTACTCCGACATGTCAACGATATTTGCCAAAGACTTCGCGCGGAGGCAGCTTCTCAACGCGACGCACCAAGGCTCTCCAACTGCCTCCTCTGCAGCCCCTAACGGCGCGTTGAAGCGTACGCGGCCAGACGACCTTCCAGACTTCGCCAGCAAGCGGCGCGACATGGGCGAAAGGAAACCACACGTCACACAGGCACCCCATCCCCCTGTCGTATCGTTATCCGGCGCTGCTTCACATGCCAATCCTTCAAGCCATTTCCCCCCTCCAAGTCAATCCAACATCGCTATGTCGACCGCGCCAGCCATGCCACAGAGCCCGCGGGTATCAAGTCCTGCGATGCCCCCACCATCAGCGACCCCATCCCTTCCGTTTGGTGCAACGGAAGCCTCGATTGCTGCAAGTACACGCGCACGTGCACGAGAGCTTCAGATTCAGCAGGCTAGAGAACAACAGCTACGGCAGGCTGCACAGATGCAACAGATGCAAGCCGGTCGGCATATGTCACCGCCTTCAACATCTCAACAAGTCGCGCAGGGTGTTGCTGGTGGTGGACAATCAAACACGGCATTTGGACCACAGGCACAACAGCTTCATTCGATATTGCAGAATCATAACCACCCGCTCATGCAGTACATGATTCAGCAAATGCCGCAGTTCACGTCGCTTCCCCTACAACAACAGATGCAAAGGCTTCAAATGGTTCAGGTGTGTGGCCCTCGACGACTCTCTTGTCGCTCGACTGACCAAATCCTTAGAATGCCCTCGCGCAGCGCCAGCAACAACAACTCCAAAATCCTCAGATGGCTACTCCCCAACGCAATTCCCAGATGGCAGGCATGGCACCGAACGCTTCTATGCACACGATGTCCAACGGAGCATTAAGCGCTGGTGTTCCAAGCCCAGTGTCCCCCCACGTTCAACAGTCACCGGTCATGTCGCACCAGCAACAACAACAACAACAACAACAACAACAACAAGTGATCAACCAACCTGCTCAAAACGGCATGTTCTCTTTTGGTCAGGGTCACACCAACCCAGGGATGGATCCACGCATGGCAGGCTCGAACTTTTCATCACAGATGCCTGGGGGAATGCCCAACAACATGAATATGAACCAGCAAAGACAGCTGATGCTCATGCAGCAGCAGCAGATGCGAAATACGAGTGGAAATATGAATGCCGTTCCGAATATGATGAATTCACAACATGCCTTTGCGATGGCGCAACGTATGGGTCAAGCAGGACCATCGCAACCCGGCAGCGGTGCAGGGGGGTCATCCATGTCGGTGCCGGCAGGTGATCAATTTCCCGCTCTGCGGTCCAATTCGACGATCCCCGGCATTGCACGGAGTGCACGTTCTCCTTCTGATGGTCTTCATTCACCGATGACGCCGCGTGCACCGTCGAGACTCTCTCAGCAACCTCAGCTACAGCAAAATGACTACTCACAAGCAATGATGCAGCATTCGCATGCTACTATGGCTCAAAATCCGGGAACATTCAACCCCCAGGTTCAAAATCTCAACTGGCCACAGAATGGCCAGCAGCCGATGCAGCAACAGATGGGAATGGTTGCTGGGCAGATGAACGGGTACTCCATGAACTCGCCGAATAGTGCCGGTATGGGTGGTGGATTCTTTGCGTCGACGTCGTCCCCTTCGAACCCGAATTGGCAGCAACATCAACAAGGCATGACGGGAAGTTATCCATATGGACAGTCGATGGGTCAACACCCATCATCGGACCAGGGTCGTCTCACACACTTGACCAGTATGTCCATGCCTCAAAATATGAACCCCATGGCAGATGGCTCTGGTGCTCCTGGGGAGTACGATATATTTAACTACAACGGTTCATGACGTCTATTCGATTTCTGTTTCCTCTGCTGGACGTGGATAGTTGTCGTTTTTTCTGATTTGACCATTCTAATGATCATTATTGCCTCGAGGTGTCGTCTTATGTGGTTTCCTCTCCATTTCTCTTTCGCTCCGTGGTGACAGTGGGTTGGGCCATTGTCCGAGTTGCTTCCTCTTTTTTTTTTTCTCTTGCCAGTGCGATACTATACGTTCACGATACACGGAGTCCACCTTGATGATATATCGTTTTCTCATTACGCAAATAGTCTGTTATGAAGTAGGTTTGTCTGTATGCTGTAGAAAGAACACTATCGAAATACACCGATATCCCATGAGCACTCCGATAAGCATGCGCGCTTGATTCGGCGTCCGTCCACACTCACGCATCGTAGCTCTGACGCCTGGCGATGGTGTTTACGAAACTCTCCGCGCACGAAAAGGATGCGTTTTTCGGACTCCTCGACGAGTAAGTACTGTCCTTCAGCTTCCCCACGATTCGACGTCAGACTATGACCAATCGACGCATCCACGCAGGTACTTTCAATCGCGACCCGAGCTGTTTGGGCAGAGTGGGGCTGGTCAGGGCGTGAGCGGACTCGCTGGGACGGGCGTATCGCCCGCAGCTGCTGCGTCTGTCGTCCAACGCGCCCTCACGACCAACGCGATCGGCGGAGCGTGGAACAAGTCCAACAATCCCTACGGTACATCGTTTCTTCAACCTACTACCGGCAACGGAAACAACGACGCCGCTGCCAACGTCGATCATGTACAAGCGGTGACGTCCTCGATCGGTCGCGTCGCTGCGGCGTCCCTCGCGTTTTCTGGCGGAGGCGCTCCCAGATCGGCGGACCCTCCGATGGCTCCGACGTTGCCCCGTCGTACGTCGTCCAATGTCAGTGCGCCCGCGATGGAACACGTAGGGGTGCCCGGAGCGGAGGTGGACAAGCTCGTGGCGAAAAAGGCGAGTGTTGTCCTCTGTCCTCACGACGGGACCGACTCTCACGACGACGACGACGACGATGATCAGACGAGCGTGTTTGGCGCGTTCAAAAAGCTCGAGTTGGCGGGGGTAGCGATACCGCCCGCGTTCGTCACCCCGAAAAATGCGTTCGGTCCACCGCCCATGCGAGCACGACAAGCGGCTACGCCTGTGCCCCCCGAGGACGTGGCAGAGGGTGAATGGGCCGAGGTGCTGTATGATTATAACAGCGAGGTGCGTTCCGAGAGAACGCGCGGTGGTGTGCGATGTGACGGTTAACGTTCGTCTGTAGGACCCGGGCGATCTGGCGATCGAAGCGGGTACGAGAGTGTTTGTCACTGCCAAGTCGTCAGACGATTGGTCAGCTTGTTTTTTTTCCATACAACGATCGGTAGACTGAATGTTTGCAGGTGGACAGGACAGGCAGAGGGTCAAGGAAGAGAGGGTCTTTTCCCTGCGTCATACGTCAAGCTTTTGTAACTTCTGGGGTTAAAAGATCTATTGGTCAAGGAATCGTCGACGTCATGCTCTACTGGGCTGTATCCATACACGTTCATATATTACAGATATCATTGGATCTATCAAAACGACAAGGGTATGATACACTGTCAAGTACAGAACGAGAGTGGGAGATAGATCGTGTATGCAAGTACGGCTACAGCGGCGTGGGTGTCCATGGGAAACGCACCACAGAGTCTCAGGTATGGGATTACACAATTCTCGGCCAACTGAATGAGGTCGAGTCCATGAGTGTCCGCGAGCACATTGGATGTTCGAGGTTAGAGATGTGAGATGAAAGATCGTCCAATGCAAGAAAAAGAGTGGCGTTTTTGATAGAAGCAAGGTTTCATGTCCGCTTGGTGCGTGATCGTCCCCGCCCGTCCAGGAAGAGATCAAACGTCGAGGACGTGTTGATTGGCCGCCGCTCGAAAGATGGAGGACCGCGAGTGAACCAACCTTCGGAAAGTGTTCCCGTGGCCTTGAGGATGATGTTCGGGGGGTTCAACAATGGTCACAGCAGGAGGCGCAGCACATGCTTTGGTGACCGAAACCTCCTTGTCTTGGGTCTTGGTCGCTGCGTTCCACATACGACTAAGGAAGCCAGGGGTGCTGAAACTTTCCTTTATCCGAGGTGAACCCACCGGGGTAGTAATGCCCTTGGCCTGCAAGCCCGTCGATGTTCCGTACACGTACGAGGTCACACGCGGCTTTCCGCCATGACGATGTACGACTCTGATAGAGCACGCTTCGGGTAAAACAGGACTACAGTTCTCTCGGCCTGTCGGAGAAGAATGTCCTATCGCCGCCTTGACGGTCGTCGCAGAGTTGATGGATGACGTGTCGGACACCTTCCTGCCTTCGCGGCGGATCTGAGATGGAAGAGAGCCAAGTACAGAGCGCTTCCTGGCCAGCAGCTTCCTATCGTCGCGTTCATCCTCTGAGCTCGTAATCGAACCGGTCGACGAGTCCGTGTCCTCCGTCAAGGAGTCCATTTCAGAGTCGGTGGCGCCCAAAGTATCGGAGCTATGACTGCTCGACAACGGGGATGGTGGAAGAGGCGGCGGAGGCTGTCGACTCGTAGCATTGTGCAGTACGCTCAACCGACTGTTCGACATTCGTTTCGCAAGACCACGGACAGTCGACACGATGGAGGAGCTCGTCGTGACTTGCGGGCGAGGAAGGGAATCGTAAAGAGGAGGAGGCGGGGTCGGTGGTTGCTGGGCCTGAGCTCTCGCTTTTCCCGCCTTGGCAACCTTTTCGACGGCAGCGATCCTCGTTTCTTGGGGGCTGGGAAGCTCGCTCTGCTTGTTGACGATGAAGGGAGCAAAGTGCCTGACTGCCTCGTCTTCGTCGAAGCGAAGATCGTAGTCGAGCAGAAAGAGAAGCTGCTTTTCCATGAGGTTTACCTCGGCGAGATCGAAAAGCGAGGCATAAGCAGACCAGTGCTTGTTTTTTGGAGACGAGTCGTTGAGGTACTTTGCAGCCACGATCAGAGTCGCCAGGAAGACACGATGTCGCGTACAAGGCATGCCTGTGAAAGTGGTATCAGGATAAGCGGACGATGACGAGCTGGAATTACCCTTGGCCATCACAGGCAGCTTTGAACGAAGACGGTCGAGGTAGATGAGGGTGGTGAGCAAGGTGGGTACCTGCACGTTGGATTTTAGGATGAGCTGCACGATAAAGGACTCTAAGCTAGGTAGGCGGAAAGGGGATGGAGCCACGTCGTGGGCGTTGTCCGTGGACACGGGCTTGACAGGGGTAGGCGGTGGGGTGGGTAAGGGAGGTGTCTGCGCGGGGGGCTGTTCCTCAACCATGATGACCTGCGCTGCCTGGAGAGCGATATAGTGGACGATGTCCATCGAGACACGCTTGCTCATGAGGTCAACGAAACCAGGGTTGTGGAGGGAGGCGGGGAGGAGAGAGGCGGGGTGACGACGTTGTACGGACATTCAAAGGGAGTGACTTGATAGAGATTGTCGCAGACGGTGAAATGAAGCAAACTGGAGACCGTTCGATTGGCGGCACTGCCGACTTAAATGGCCGTCGAACAGCACAAACAACAAACAAAACGCGACGCGCCCAGGTCACGGGATTCGAAAATCAGCAAGCAGGCAGGAAGGGTGCAGCAGGACGAGCGCTGGGGTCTGGCTTTTTATACAGTCAAGCTTCCAAGTCGGACCGAGTGTTTGAATGGAGACCAGCATTTGAGTACAGTCCGTTTTTTTTCCACGAGTCATTTCAGATGTTGACCGTGTCCGATTGGGTTACCACCCTTTCCTTCGTCTTTGGTGGCTGCTGCAGGTATGTACGCCGTCGACCACCTGCTGGCGCGTCGTAGCTGAACAGTGTCACAGCAATGCAATCACGATAGAGCGGCTGACGTCCGAAAACCCTCATTCGGGCATCCTCATCACTTTTTTTCAGTTCCTCGTCGTCTCCCTCTACGCACTCCCCGGCCAGTTCGTCTTCTCCGCACCCATCGCGCACTCGAAACAGCACGAAAACGGTGGCCATGAAAAACCCGCCGCTCGGTCGACGTGGCTTCCCCGCTTAAGAAAGCGTAGAGTACCTCTCCTCCCTTACTTTGTGCAGGTCGCACTCTTCTTCGTGCTCTCCACCCTCAACAATGCCGCCTTCGCATACGACATACCAATGACGGTCCACATCGTCTTCCGCAGTGGCGGTATGATCATCAACATGCTCCTCGGCTACCTCCTCGTCAAGAAACGGTACGTCCCCCCGTCCCTCCCCCGTTCCAAAACGACTCATCGGTCGCGTCCCTAGATATACCCTCCGTCAAGTCCTTTCCGTACTCATAGTCACGCTCGGGATCGTCTTCACCACCCTCTCCGCCTCCAAACCCAAACCCACACCCTCGAGCGCCCACCCGTCCGATGTCCCCGCCTCCCTCTACGCCCAAGGCATATCGATCCTCAGCCTCGCTCTCCTCCTCTCTGGATTCCTCGGACTATCTCAGGATTACATCTTTGCCCGATACGTCCAACCCACCGAAGCACGCGCCGCCTCCGACCCCCTCGCACAGTCGTCCTGGCAGGAAAACATGTTTTACATTCACGTCCTCGCCCTTCCCCTCTTTTATTTCTCCAGAGAGAGCATCGCGACCGAGCTCGCCCGGGCGAACGCCAGCCCGCGCGTCGCCCTTGACCTCCCGCTCGTGCACGCGTACCTCGTCAACACCGAGACGCGAGACGGACCCGCGTTCGCGGTGCCGTCCATGCTCTTGTACCTCGCCGCGAACACGGCGACCCAGTTGTTTTGCGTCGTTGGCGTCAACAGGCTCACGGGGCGCGTGTCGTCGCTCACGGTGACGCTCATCTTGACCGTGCGCAAGGCCGTGTCGCTGCTTCTCAGCGTCGCGGTATATGGCGGCCAAGCGAATGCCATGATGTGGACTGGAGCTGCATTGGTGTTTATCGGTACGATCGGGTACTCGACCGGAACGCGGTCAAAGGTCAAGGACAAGAAGGGTTGACGTTGGATGGGAGTTCTTATTTCGGGTCAAGCATAGATGGTGCTCATGATAGACATAAAATTATACCCGAACCCGCACTCAGCTGAAGGTCGAGCAGGATTGATACTGGTGTGATTCGTAGAGGTTCCAGGTGTCCCTTCCACCGAACGCGCAGATAGATGGTGTTCACAATAGACATAAAGTTATTAACGACATTATCGAAAGACGATATTGTGTACAAGAACAGACACCACACGACGGGACGAGTGAGCGCAGACAAACAGGCTACGGGTCTCGACTCAGGCCTCTTGACCCGTCGCAATGTCCCACGTCTTTTTGATCAGCTCGACGGTAGGATCCGTAGAATCCTGAATCTTTGCAAAACCGACGGAGCTGAGCGTCGTCGCATAGTTGCGAAGGTACGGCGCATACTGGGATGGACGTCAGAGCGAGCCCAAGATCTCAGCCGAAAAGAAGAGACGAACTATTCTGCAAAAGTGTCTATACCATCCCCAAGTCTCCCAAGTCCTCCATCCGTCATTGGACCACGTCTGACGTTGTTCCCAAGCTTCGTTTCCGATCACGCTCTGGCCGTACGGGTTCTGGAAATCACCCGGCGAGGTTGCGAGACACGCCACGAAGCCCTGGATCGTCCGCGCCAGTGCGCCCTTTTGCTCGCGAGTGAGACTCGCAAACGCTTTCAGAGCGGTGATGAGTTGTGGACTCTCCGCCGAGTCGTCTGAATCGAGAAAGGTGAGGTAAAAAAAAAGTGTGCACTGCAGCTGAGACGGGATCATACCTTGCTTGATAGGCTTCACCTCCCCGTCCACCTCCATGCTTGCCACGTCCGCGCCGCCGCTCGCCTTGACGCGCGCGATACTATCATCCTGTTCCTTCCTCAGCGCCGTCACCTTGCGCCTCGCAACCATCACTCTCCCGTTGGCCTTGTCCAACGCACCCTTCATCAAATCCCATTCAAACGCACCAACGCGCGACGGGTTCGTTCCCGCGCCTTCCTCCCCACTATTTTCCGCCGAAATTCCAAACGTCCATGCGATGACTTCGGTAGGATCGACGATTTGATACTGCATCAACTTGTCAAACACGATCCCGATCATCTGTCGATTCCGCGTCCAAAACGCAAAGACGGCATCGAGAATATCCATTTTAGCCTCGGCTATGTCGCCACCGCCTTGTGCGGGACTGGGGTTGGCGAGACCACGAAGGAGGGGGAGATACCGCTCGATAGCATTGAGGAGGTGGGAGATGGAGCGGGAGCCGATCGAGAGCAGAGATTGGACGGCTATGGAACGCATCAGGCTGTCGATGGATGCGTATGGGTGTGGAGCAGAAGGGGTCGATTCGATGGACGTCTTGAGGCTGTCGAGATGAGACACGACCTCCTCGGCGCGGGAACGGCCACGGAGGAGGCTGAGGAGAGACTGGGTGGCGTCATAGTAGGGATTCACTGTTGACCGCAAGTGAGGCGAGGCCATCGATGGAAGTCAGGCAAGTGAACCTACCGGGATCTTCATATTCAAAGCTTGGGCCTGGGGGTTGAGTAGCGATCACGTTCGGGTCGGTTTGCATGGGATCGGGAAGGGTTTTAAGAATTCGGTCATGATACGACAATCGCATTTCAATCTCGATCGCTCGGCGCACAAAGGACCGTTTTGGGTGTTGCTCTACAAAAGAAAGATCCGGGACCCTGTTTAACGAGGTCGAACATCATCAATACAAGCCAGGGGCAATGAGCCAAAAGTGCCTACCATTCTTTCCACACCCACTGGAACCCAAAGTTGCTCATATGTATAGCGAACCACTGGACGAAACGACGGGAAACTTCTGGGTCGAGTCCGTCGCCAAGCGCGTTATACAGCTTCCGGATGGACTTGCCAACCGCTGGACCAACGGTAGGGGGTGAAAGTTTACAAAGTTCGGTTATCAACGCAATGTAATAGATTGGTTTGTGAGGTGACTCGGGAAGGAGGAACAACGAGCCAAGGACCGTCTGACAGGACGATATGATGTGAGCGACCCAATAGTTAACTCGAAACAGGGCTCACCTCGATCACGACGCTCTCGAGCTGCCAATTCTTGGCATTCGGATCTTCCTCTGTAGGGGGTGGTGCTCCGGAATTGGGCTTGAATGTGCCCGGTACGCACCACTTGGGGTACTCGAGCAATAGTCTAGCACACTCCTTTCGGTTGACCTCATAAATGTCGACCACATCGCGGATGTTGGAATGGATGAGGAACCCAGAAACGCTCATGGGCTCTGGAGTGATCTGTAATAAATGTCAATGAGGAGAACGAGCCCTTGATGGCGCATACAACGCACGATATTATCAAAGAGGCGGAAAAAGTACTCGGGCCATTCTTCTTTTTTCACCTGAGCATCCTCGCCTGCGTCGGTTGCGAGACCATCGAGCTCAATGACCTCGGGCGGTACCAAGATGGAGGGGAGCTCGAAAGGCGAAGAGATGGTTGGGTCTAGGTCTGGGTAGTCTAGATACGGCTGTGGAACGCTGCTCCAAGCATCCAAGAATTCAGACGATTCGAGCGCTTTGAGTACTGCGAGACCGCTCTCAAGAAGCTGCAAATCATGGTATGTAAGCAGAAAAAAAGAAAACTAAATAAAGCATACCTCTTCCGCGTTTTCGAGAAGTGGAACAGCGGAGGATTCGAGAGACATCATAGGCTGGACGAGAACCTTGGAAGAGACGACAGATTCATTAAAAGTCTGAATTGCTTTAATGATTTCGGCTGTGTTTGATGACAAACTCTTGCTGATGATGGATCCAGCCTAGAAGAGGGTGGTTTGTGGATGCAAAAGATGAGGAAAAGAAGATACTTGCGATCAATAATCCCTCTGTGGCACACAGGGCGGCGTTTTTTCCGCGTCCATACGACACGCCGAATTCGTCGAGGACGGCTGCAAATGATTGAAGAAGCGTAGACATGGATTCGATGGAAATGACTTGAGCGACCATCATATGGGCAAAAAAGTGTATCTAGTTGCGCGGTCAGCGTGGGTGATCGGTTTACATGTTTGGACGTACGCAGAGACGAATGTCTCGCCATGCCAGCTTGTCGAGGTAGCCCTGAAAGCCCTTCCAGAAATCTTCGAGGACCAGTTTGCCAAGCGAGGGTAAGGACGACGAGCCAGACGCTTGCATTGTCTCTGCCTCGGAAGGTGCTGGGTCATGCAACAAACGGAGCAAGGCTGCATAGTACGGAATCTTGTACGGCTGCTCCGTGACGCTGTGGCAGGTCAGCAGTGAGTAGGCAACGAAGTAGACTATACACTCACCCAACGCGAATGCCTTCCGATATAGCTGCAACGGTGACAAGCGCCTCACGGATCTGTTTGGCAACCCGGGGGACCTCTTGGACGGGATCCTGGTTGGTGGGATTAGGAGGGGAAGCTCGTTGCAAGAGGGAGGGACTCACGACTTCGCCCATTTTGACGATGATGTTTTTGACGACCTGCTCTGGGGTGTCGTGTTCTCGGCGACGGTCATGATAATCGTAGTCGTCTGTGGTCAAGCTCTGGTGCTGGTTCTATTCATGAGCGGTAAGACCTCACCTCTCTCTCTGTTGTGTCGTCGCCGGTGAGGGCCTCCTCCCCCTCTGTGTGGTGGTCTGTCGTAGTTCATTGTCTGTTTTTATTGCCGTCTCGGTGTCAAGTTGGTGGGCTGTCACGTGTCACTACACTTCAACTTGGACGACAGCGAGGGTGAGTCTTTTTATGGTTTTCGCTGAGGAATATCCAACGAATCGTCTCCAAAGGCATGCGAGACACATGCAATGGACCTTGTCGACAGCAGCTCGTAGCGCTCGTCTCTCAGTGACTGCACCGCGACTTCCGTATGTCCGCTCCGTCTTCTCTTCCCCCTTCGTACGCTCGCCTCCGCAAGCATCCATCAAGCCTAGAGCAGGCCAGTTGTCCTCCACACACATGCACGAGTCCTGTTCCGAGAACCTCGCGCCTTCGTCTAATCCTAGTTCACATCTGCAATCACCACTCCCTCCCCGGAACCTTGCGATACTGGCCGCCAAAGCCGTTCGCCTAGCCTGCACTAGTGGCGCGTTTCGCGATGCACACTTCATCATCAACTCTCTGCATTCCTCCAACCACGCCAACGCTCCACAGCCCGAGCCTATCAAGCTCCCTTTCATCCCCGCTTTCGACTTTAGCCCCATCACCTTCGACAAGCCTATTTCTCCGAGGCTCTCCGCCCACGTCATGTTGCATTACATGATTCGCAACGACTCCCCTCTCAAAGCGTACGAGACCGCGCAGATTTTCATCAAGAAGGGTATTCCTCTGCGGCAGGCCACCCTCGTCAAAGTGACAGAAGTACTCGTGCAAGCCCCGCCGACCGTGTTCAACGTGCTCAAAGAAAAAAGTGTCTCCGCCTTCCACTCCTCCGTGTTCCTCCCACACAGTCTTCCAATCAACCCGGACGCGGTCGAAGATGACGGTCTCCGCTTTGCGTTGATGCTCTTGCTCAAGGCTCGGGAGAACAGACGGCAGTGCTCGGACCGTGCTTTCGCAGCCCTTGTCAACTTTTGTTTACTGCAAGGCGAGATCATCATGGGATCGTTGCTCTTCGTTCTCCTCGTCAAGGACTACGAGACGAAGGCACAGAAAGCACAGGAGATCAAGGCAAGGATAACAGAACAGGAGGCATGCCAGGGAGCTGCTTCACCAAAGCTGATCGACCGTTGGAAGGAACTCATCCGTTCCAGGATACCTTCTAAACGGCTGCTGAAAGCGATCACTCAGCAATGCGAGGAGGAACTTTCTGATGACCCTGACGCCCGCGAAGAGGCTCTACAGGCTCTCGCCAACTTGGCGGGGCTTATCGACAGTCGGTCCATACCCTTTTCCGACATATCTCATCTGCTGCGGGTGCTTTACTCCTGTCCGAAGCTTCCGGATACGGTCGTACTCGTAAAAGGAAAATCGGAACGGACGGTCAATGCACATCAGTATTTCCATCGCGTCATCTTCGGCCTTTTGCAACATCTCCCAACAAGAAAGGCCAAAGATCCACCGGCCAAGCACCAAGGGAAACGCGTACATGCTATGCCTCCACTGTCGCGTGAGACATACAACACTCTCGTACACTATGCTCTTCGCCATCGTCTCTCCGTCTCGCTTGCTCGGAATGTTCTCCACCACATGGAGCACGTACGTCGACCTCCCCTCAAGCCTGACACTACCACGTATAACATTATTATGCGGTCCGGAACGCTCTTGAGGCGAAATGACATTGTCTCCTTTACCGTCGCAGAACTACGGAAACTGAAGGAGAACGTTGATCACGGCATTGGGGTGTCATCGGACACTCCTCACCGACACCCTCGACCTGGCTTCAGTGGCCAATCGCTTTCCGAACTCCTGGCAGTATCTCCTGGATCTTCCAACGTCCCAGCGGACATGTACACACTGACCTCCTACATTACGCATCTCACATCGACAGGAAACCCACATGTCGTTGCTTCCATCCTCTTCCATGTCCTTCCTGAGCTCACCATCGTCGATCACCCAGCGTGGGGCGACAACCCACCCAGCGCCCACGAACGTGCCATCATGGCACGTCGCGCACGGCAAGAAAGGCTCTGTCGTGCAGTCAGTCTCGGCCCCCATTTCTTCACATGCGTCCTGAATGCGCTCTGCAAAGCCGGCAAGACGGGCCTCGCAGAGCGCGTCTGGCTCCTCGCAAAGCAAGCCGAGAAAATCAGCTGGCTCAAGGGTGGAAATGAGGGTCTCGAGGTCATCGAGGGGTGGTGTCTGCCCGTCCACGCATACACGATCATGATGCAGGTATATGCGGCGGAAGCGCGCAAGGGCCTTCATGTGCGCACTCGGTTGCAGGCCGCGTCGCCCGAGACTGGGGATGACAAGTGGCAGCCGCGCACGGACAGGAAAGACAAGGTCAAAGGGTGGGCACGGTACGTGCTTGCCAAGGACAAGATCGCGAGCAGGCACCGGTCGAGGAGAACACTCGGGCTCCGTATGGGCACAGTGCTCTACCGCTCCATGTTCCGCGCAGCGCACGACATCTACAACACTCTCGTACGAATCGTTCCGAACGCGCATCCTCGCGTATACAACCTCCAGCCGGACGCTCGGTTCTTCAATGCTGCGCTGGTGATGTTTGGACGGCAGCCTGGCACGATGCGACGGGCTACGAGGACGCGGCCTGCGCATTGGCGGCAAAAGGAAAGGAAAGCGATGATGCGGTATTCGAGGCGGGGCGTTGTTCCGCGGAATTGCAATCCGTTTTTGCAGCGGATCGTTCATGGGATGCTAGACGCTGGGTTTGAGGTTCCGATGGCGTACAGACGGCTGTTCCTTGGGACCTGGGTGTATGCGTCGATGAACCGACCTGGCGTCCCGGTGGCGAATCGCCAGCCGCTTGCGTTCTCGACACCGAGGAAGCGATTCTTACCGCATGCCCTACCAACGCACAAGGAACGTGGGCTTCCCATTCAGCTTTCAGAGTGGAAGAGGGTGGGTCACGGGTGGAAGTATCGTAGACGACCATTGCTGAGGCCGAAGGGGAGGAAGGGAATATCTCAACGGACGTGAAAAGTATGCTAATGCGATGGTGTATAGTAATAGGATAGAGAAATGATCACATCGAGTAGATATCCGCAGGCCTGGAGAGCGTCATGAAACGTCGTCGTCTAGCCCAGCTTTCCGGAACCGCAGAATCGTCGTCCGTTCAGTGACCTCCCGCTCTTTCCACTCTTCCCCAACCTCGCGGAGCGTTCCCGAGATCTCGTCCCCAAAGGCCACCCACTCCTGCCGGCTAGACGGCCTATGTCCGCGCTTGATCGTGACCACAACGACGACACGGTATCCCTTTTCGAGGTCGCGCCTCGCCTTGCGCAGCTTGTGCTCCAAGTCCGCCCTCCCGACCCCCCACGTCAGCTGTACCTCCTTCTGCTCCTCCCCGACCCTCGCCCCCTTTTTCAACGCCCGCTTCATCTCCTTATACCTCGCCTCCACCTCGTTCCGCGTCGTCAGGCGCACGATCGGCGCCGGTGTGGACGCGACGAGTTCAACGACGACCCCGCGTTTCTCCCGCGTCTCGAGGAGGAGCGCGTCGAGGCTGCGTGTCGTCGGGGAGAGCTTGTTCGTGTCGGGGTCGAGGACGAAGACGCGGTCGAACGGGATCTGGCGGTTGGTCGGACGGCGGGGGGTCGTGTCGCGCGTGCGAGCCGGAGCCGTTCCGAGTCGGT
>QGOI01001743.1:0-15508 GCA_003313885.1 Boletus sp. MG55 | reverse complement strand
CAATTACTTTTTTCAACTTAGTTATCGCGCACCCCCGCTGGACATGTGCCCTTCTATTTCTACTAGCCGTGTTATTGGCACCTCTACTCGCGAAGGGTGTCGTAGGGTTATTAGGTTTCCAAGCACATGGAGTCCAGGCAGGTATGTATCATGTCAACGCTCGAGCTTTTCGAACATTTAACAGAGTTTACCACTCCTAGGATCCATTGCTTCCGGTATTCAATCAATATTCTATGGTGGGTTCGTGCCCGCCGGCTCGCCCTTTGCTATACTCCAATCATTTGGTGCTCTGTAATGGCGGGGAATTGATGGTTAGTAGTGTAAAGCTGGTCGTACCCTTGTCCCACTGTGTAATTTAAATCCGGTTGCGGCACGCTCTGTGACTCTAAAACGCTTTTGGAACAGGTGCCCCGAGGCTACCCACTTACTCATGTAGTCCTAGCTTATTCCATGTTTGTTGATTGCCCCGTGATTTTTTGCATGGCTGCTGAGCTTTGGCTGACACCGGATCCCGGAGGTATTGGCCAACTCGGCGAGTCCCCGAACCTGCCATGCCTTCACCCACTTATCAGGTTTATCATACTGTCGGCATAGTAAACAGCGAGATTTATCAGGCACCTACTGCTTTGACCGCTCCTTTTCGGCACATTCCCAAATTTGCACAAAGTACAAGCAGGTAGGTACCGTTATGCGAGGTCACTCAGCATTGGATCCGAAATCGAGTGCGATTCACGTAGTTATGGTAATTACAACGGAAGCATGCTCTCCGCAGGAATATAGCTGCCTCAGTCGGTGTGGTGTATGAAAGTATTTGTACGTACTTGGATCAGACCGCGTGCCATGGGTGAGTCTGCATCCGTCGACTCAAAAAAAGTGCCATTCGAAGGCAACATCTAATAATATAATGAGGATAAGTATGAAGTATTTTTAATCGGGGAAATTTACATGATCAGTGCCCGTACGTTGTTTACGCGAGGGTCCAATCATAACTGGCGCTCGCGCCGTAGCCTACGGATGATGTAAGCTGTGATGAAAAAAACAAAACGCACGTGACTTCACTTAGGGGTTGTCGCCGATCTTGATTCCAACGCTTTCTGCCGTACTCTCCTTCCGCTAGCTTGCTCATGGCTCAGATCAACGTCCACGCCTCCTTACCTCGCGCTGTGGTACTTGGCGCCAACCTTGACCTTCGTCCTAGTAATTGGCGTTGGATCCATTGCCTCACCCTCCCACTCGACACACTCAACGCACTCCAGTTCTCGCAAAGGCCATACAAATGGATCCGCTACGCTATCGGTGTCGTCATTGGAGCAGAAGGTGTCCTTTCTACCAGTACAGATCCATCTGATGTTGTGGACTATAATGCCCTACCCGCTGCACTTGAATCCGCCGATCTATACTATCACACCGACGATGAGGAAAGGCTAAGAATGTTCCCGGTCGATCCTGATATTTTGCGCACACACGTTACTTCTAGTGTGGCCACAACCCGGAGGGGTCAATTCCATGAAGAGGTTGCAATGCGAGATGGAAGGCAATGTGTCTTGACACAGGCAGAGGAGCATCTCTGCGATGCCGCTCACCTTCTAGCCCATAGTAAGGGCGATGCGGTATACTACTCCCACTTTCAATCTATCCTCGCTCACCATTGTAATCGTGGTAGTATATTTCTACTTATACTCGGCGCCGCAGCCGAAGTCCCGCTGAAGACGACATTATACAAGAGATCGACAGCGTCCGCAATGGGCTTTTTCTATTTGATACTGCTCACAGGGAGTTGGGTAAAAGGCTTGCATTCTTAATAGTGAGTGTTACTTGTATAATAGCTAGGGGAGCCTGACAGCTCTGATGAGCAGACGCCCAACTTTGCCATGGATACGACTGACATCCACCCGACCGCACTGCCTACAGAGAAGAGGTGTACAGCGCATCTCTTCGTCACGCCCCGCACTCAGTTTCTCGAAAATATGCTCAATCCAGGTTATTCACGCCAGATTCTGGATACCCCTGACTCCCCCCCTGACATTCTCTTCGACAGTGTATATGCTTACGCTGTACTTCGCTACTTCGGAACTCCGGAACTGAAAGAGTCGGTCAGTAGGTCTTGGAAAGATACCTTCTACCCCGAAGGGATCATGAGCGCGGGACAGCCGTATTACAAGTCACTTGCTGATGAACAAGCCGCCAACAAAAAGAGGACAAAGGAGCAGTCAGAGGCGCGTACGGAACCCCATAAAAAACGCCAAAAACGTAACGAAGCTCGCTGCGTTCCCGACACCTTCGACATGCTGATGTGGCTGCCATATGCCTTCGTGCCACCGAACGAGCTGCAGGCTGTGTTGAGAAGTGCCAAAGAGAAGGTGGAAGCAGCAGAACAAAGACGTGTGGAGGAGAAAGTAGAAAATTGGATTAAACAAGTCGATTCTACATAAGCTTGTATATACTAGGTAGAAGTATGCCTGTATTCCCTAGTCTTGGTATTCTCGATCACACTTGTCATTCAAATGTCTCTTGAAGGTGTATTTCTCATGTCACAGCGTAGAGTTTATTCCTTGGTTTGGCAAAATCATTCACCATGGGTAGCATCATGATTCCCGCGGGTAATCTGACGCCGGGGTGGCTCAATATTGTCAACCATCTCTCCCTGGGAATTTCAGAGGTCGTTAACACCGTTTGGAATGTTGGTTCCCATTTGTGTAATGCGCTATGGTCTCAAGCAGTAAACGTCTGGACTAGGACGAGGGATCTTGGTAAGTTAAGTCTCAAAGGTCGACATGGATTACAATTACTTTTTTCAACTTAGTTATCGCGCACCCCCGCTGGACGTGTGCCCTTCCCTTCTATTTCTCACACGTGTTATTGGCACTTCCATTCGCGAAGGGTGTCGTAGGGTTATTAGGTTTCCAAGCACACGGAGTCCAGGCAGGTATGTATCATGTCGACGCTCGAGCATTTCGAACATTTAACAGAGTTTACCACTCCTAGTATCCATTGTCACCTCCGGTATTCAATCAATATTCTATGGTGGATTCGTGCCCGCCGGCTCGCCCTTTGCTATACTCCAATTATTTGGTGCTCTGTAATGGCGGGGAATTGATGGTTAGTACTAATGTAAAGCTGGTCGTGCCCTTATCCCACAGTGTAATTCAAATCCGGTTGCGGCATGCTCTCTGACTCTAAAACGCTTTTGGAACAGGCGCCCCGAGGCTACCCACTTGCTCAAGTAGCCCTCGCTTATTCCATGTTTGTTGATTGCCCAGCCGGACGCAGTGATTTGTTGCATGGCTGCTGAGCTTTGGCTGACACCGAACTCGGATCCCGGCCCAGACGGTACTGCCCGACTCGGCGAGTTGTTTGTGATCCTCCCGAACCTGCCATGCCTTCACCCACTTATCAGGTTTATCATACTGTCGACGTGGTAAGCAGCAAAATTTATCGGATACCTACTGCTTTGACCGCTCCTTTTCGGGGGCAGATTCCCAAATTTGCGCAAGGTACAAGCAGGTAGGTACCGTTATCCGAGGTCACTCAGTATTGGATCCGAAATCGAGTGCGATTCATGCAGATACCATAAGTTATGGTAAATACAACGGAAGCATGCCCTCCGCAGGAATATAGCTGCCTCAGTCGGTGTGGTGTATGAAAGTATTTGTACGTACTTGGATCAGACCGCGTACCACAGACATTTTTCCCTTTCCCAACACCACCCATCATGCCTCTGGAAAGTCGTGTCGATGTCTTCATCATTGGAGCCGGCCCCGCCGGACTGATGTGTGCCAACGCACTTGCAATGGCAGGCGCGGACGTGAGGATCATTGATAAACGGTATGGAACATGTTCACCATGGCCGTCACCTTGAGCAACCGAGTATTGATTGGCCACAGCCCCGTAAAGGTCATAACCGGCCAAGCGGACGGTATTTCACCGAGGACAACCGAAGTGTTGCAGGTATAGGATGCTGTCGTTCTCCGCATCTTTCCACACGTCTCGAGCTTCTGTCATAGAGCTATGGACTTGCCGAGCGCTTGCTACGAGAGGGAAACCAGATGCACATGTGTGTACGTGAAGCTTTAAAGATTCGCTTCGTCATAACGTTGGCGCGTCTAACGGGCCATGATGCCTCAAGGCTTTCTACAACCCTGGCCCAAACGGAGGAATTGAGGTATGATTTATCTTTGGCCTTGCAGTATTTCTCGAGTATCTGAATGCGAGTCCTGAAGCGCGAGGCACGTGTCCCCAGTATCACCGCGCCGACTGCACGGTATCCATTCCAGGTACGGTCCTTGTCGTCGAACATCCGCCCTGTGTAAATTCATGGATGGACGTCTAGATTACGCTCCAACAAGGAGCAATTGAATCTATTTTTCTTGATTCTATGAAAGGTCATGGAGTAGAAGTCGAACGCCCAAGATGCCCCTCGGCCATCGAGATTTCGGACGACATCGATGAACTCTCGAGTCCTTTGTCATACCCAGTGAAGGTGGGCGAGAAGCAGACCACAATTCTTCGACTTGCAAACAATATTCATTACAGGTTACTGTCGAGCATTTAGATGCGATCGACGACGAGAGTAAGATAGAAATCGTACATGCCAAATTTGTTGTTGGGGCAGATGGTGAGTCGTTCCCCACTCGGATGCGGATCCGGCACCGACATTCAATCCTTAGGAGCGCATTCGTGGGTGCGGAAGGCTCTAGGAATAGAGATGGAAGGCGAACAAACCGGTAATGTACCGGGCGTGTGCTGCGCTTGCGTTGCATACCTAACCCAGCCGAACAGATTATGTCTGGGGTGTCGTCGACACAATACCAGAAACAAACTTTCCGGATATTCGTAATCGCACTGCTATCCATTCAATGAGTGGATCCTCCATGACCATTCCCCGTGAAGGTGACACAGTCCGGTTCTACATTCAGCTGTTGGACACCGATGTCGTAGATCCGTTGACCGGAAGAGTTGACATCAGCAAGATGAGTCCGCAGAAGCTCCTTGCGGTGAGGAATTATTAGGAATATGGCGAGCTTTGTGGTACGATTGATGAGCGTCGGTAGGCCATGAAGAAGATATTGCATCCATTCAAGTTGGCCGACCCGAAGGACATTGAATGGTGGACGACTTACATCAGTATGTCTTGTCCGTATTTCCCGGTGACAACCATTTCAACGTACGAGCTCCCTGTTAGTTGGTCAGCGTGTAGCATCCAGTTTCTCCGTCAAGGACCGCGTTTTCATTGCTGGTGACGCGTGTCATACCCATTCGCCGAAAGCTGGTAAGAAAATCTCTCTGTGATCTGGAATGCTAGAATCATTTCCGTGGTTCAGGTCAGGGTATGAATGCAGGCATGAACGATTCCCATAATATCGGTATGCATATCCCCATATCGTTAGGCGTAAACTGAGAAGTATTTAGCATGGAAGCTTGTACAAGTGCTCAGAGGATGGTCTAAGCCATCACTTTTAAAGACTGTAGGTTTTATAACGACATACCATTCGTACATATTACAACCTCGCTTCTCAGTACGAACACGAACGCAGGAAATACGCGCAGGAGTTGATAAACTTTGATAAGGAATTTGCAGCTTTGTACTCTGGAAAACCGAAGACAGCAGATAATGAAGATGGTGTATCCCACGAACATTTCTTGCGGTCAGTGTCTTGCACATGGCGCTCTGGGTTATTGATGAATCTTTCCTTTACTAACTCGTTTGTCAGAGCGTACCAATCATTTGGAGCGTTCATGAGCGGCATCGGAATTCACTATCCTGCATCTGCGATTGTGGATCCCAAACACCAGAAATGCGCGGACAATCTCGTCATTGGACAAAGAATGCTCCCACAAGTCTTTGTTCGCGCTGCCGACATACGCCCAGTCGAGATCCACGACTTGCTTCCCGCAGATGTTCGCTTCAAAGTGCTATTCTTTGCGGGCAACCTGACCGAGGCACGGATCACCGAGTTAAATTCTCTCGCGGAGCAATTAAGCAAGCAGTCGAGCTTCTTCTACAAGTACAGCGCTGATGAGAACATCTCGGCTGTATTCGATATTATGACCATCGTCGCGGGCAAAAAAGCTGACATAAATTACTTGCTCGTCCCGGCATTCTTCCGTCCCCACTGGACAAAGTGAGTGTTTTCCTCTCAGCCTTGTCGTCAGGCGGTTGATCGATGGACGCGCCGCAGAGTCCTTCTCGATGACGCCGATACGACAGGAAACAAGGGTGGACTTGGGTATGAGAGATTCGGAATTGATCCGGAGCAGATTACGCTTGTGGTCGTTCGGCCAGATGGCTATGTGGGAACCATCGTTGCGTCGACCGCCGTCGCAGACCTGGAAAACTATTTTGGTTCGTTCTTGATTCCTCACAGTCTTGATTCCTAGTAGGACGGCGAGTATTGCTAGGACTCGGAATTACTAGGTTGAGAATTGTAAGCAAGCAACTGGTGACATACATCGTTCACGAAAAGTTGCGACAAATAGACTTGATGGTTAACTTTCAGGATTTGCACTGTAGTGCGAGAGATGATCGGTGACGCCCAACGCGACAGCCTGAATCATATTGCCAACTTGGGCCACGTTGGGGTGTTGGCGGCCTTTTTTCTTCTTCTCACGCACCGGTCTTCAACCCGTCCCTTGTACTGGTGCATGAAAATCGCCGAGCGGCAAGAGAAACGCCCCCGTGGGTTTCCAGGCACACCTCTCTGGCGAATGTCATTATCTTTCTGGCAAAGTAGCGGTACACGGCTGCGAGATATTTCGATAACTGAAGCTTCGCGCGGGAAGTGATCATGAATCCGTTGGGAGCGCATCAATCTATCCAACTAGCATCCACGGCGCCATTAGGTGGACACGGGTCGAGTATATAAGTACATTGCAAGGTACTTGTCAGCACTTCTTCCATCCTATACCCCAAACCTTGTGAGAATGCGCCTGAATCCTTTTCAGCGTATCCTGGGCTTCCTGACCCTGTTCGCCGCGGTTCACAAAGTTATCGCGTCCATTAACGCCGAGTGTACCGTTCAGGCATGGGTCAGAGCACCCGATCTCGCTCCGAATACCATCGTACAAGGGGACGCTAGGGTCAAGATAAGCGCGGGATGTCCTGCCGTCGAAGCGGTCTTGTTGGGGCTACGCCTCAAGGAACGATCCTTCGTAAAAGCTTTGTACGTCCATCTTCATACCGCATTTCTTCCAGATATTGAAATTTCCTGAACCAGACGTTCCCGAGAAGATAGAAAACGGGTGAATTCTACACACGCGCTACGTGTGGATGCCCAAGAAGGATCACCATGGGCTTATCCTCTTTCGCGTTTTGACAACCGCAGCGCTGGAGTTATATACTATGAGGTGCTCGCTAACAAGAACTTGTGGATGATCCGAGAAGAGGAGCGGGTTGTCTTCGAAACGACGCAACTCATACACATGGTAGAAGGAGCTTCTGGAGATCACGACGTTGTGCAAGACTTTGCTATTCTTGTTCCCTCCACAAACTTCCCTCCAGCTCAAGATTATCTGAATTCTGGATTCATGCTAGGCGGAGGCGGTGATATAGAGGTTAGTTGACTTTGAGAGCTGACAACGAACCAATTCCTAACCCTTGTGTCATAGATAGCTGACGTTGAGTCCGTCAATGAATATTTTGTTCGGGTGTCTTTTGCGAACGGAACGATAGAAGATATACCAGCCGGATTCACAGGTTTTGAGCCACTTTATGATCCCGCGGACACTCCTCGAAGGCCGAGTTCCGATGCTATAGGGCTCAGAGCGAGGGGTATCCCCCCTGGGGAGGACTCTCCCATCACGAATTATACTGCACAGATCAGCACTGCCTCTGGCTTGATATTTACTGAAGGTTCGTTCCAGGAATACTTATTTGGATGACATGCTGCTCAACGTGAACTATTAGGTTCCGAAGATCAAGTCGTCACCATAGTCATCAGCAGGACTGGACCTGCGCGCACATTTAGTGCACCATTGACGGTCCAGGGTTGTGTAGCACCTACCTTTTCGTCAAAATGGGCTCTTGAGCATGACATGGCGGTTTCATGGCCGTGGCATAGACCTGCATATGTTTTACGCTCAACACTCGAGGATGTCGAAGAACCAAAACATAATTCGTGGAAATCTCCGTGTTCCGGCCCTCCTGGCGCTGGAGTCTCCATTACGATGCCAAATTCGACCACCGACAAGATTCGATCACACGACATTGTGACGACGAGCGCAGCCATCACCATTCCTGTTAAAGTGGACCGCCGACAAATCACCAACTTTGACGCATACTACCAGACCCTTGCCAACTCTCTTCAGATCATGCTGGGAACACCTCGCACAGAGGGTGAAACAGTCGACCCAGATCATCCTTCTGCTGAACCCCCCTTCACTGGGGCCCCAGTGTTTGAGGATGACGAGGAGGACTGGGTGCCTTGGGAGAAGAAGACGTCCAAAATGCCACAACGCAGGGTCTGGCGCACATACTCGGGGAGCGTTCCAGTCGTTGTACGTCCTGTAGGCGAGGTTACCCCATCGCGAAGTTGCCTTCACGCAAGCACGGATATGTCGGGCCAAGTGGTCCTGTCGGACGAGAGGGGTTGCGAGCGACCCTCGCTCACCCACTACCTCGACGAGGGTGCTCGTGGGCCCACCTTTGTGGATCGTAGCACTATTCACAAACTTCTTGCCGAAGATCCTGCGGAGCGAGAACTACGCGCACCGATCCTCGAGCCAGTGGTGTCTTCTCCTCCCGAAGGCGAGGAGCTCATCTTTCGCTATTACCGTCGTCTTAATCCTCGCAAACCGCTCATATACGTTGGCGAGACGTGGGCCAAAAAAGTTGGCCGACAAAGACCAACACTAGGTTCAACCGTCAGTGCACCGTTGGGTCTTGGACCCTTCGAGGCTACAGTGGTCGTTCCACTCGGTTTATATTAGGAAAGTAGTAAGCGACGTAGGTTCTGCGTCTTTTGGTTAATGAAGAGTTTGGACACTTCGATCTTGGCCTGGTAGTAGAATTGAACGCTGACGGGCGGTTCCTGTGGACATATGTGGGGGCGGGTATCCTCGTGGGGGGTACAAATCTCGCGTCGCGTGATCCAGTCTGACGCAAGCCTCTTCCATGCCTGTCAAGAGCCGCCCAGCCAGCGGTCCGGAAAGACTCGCGAATAAAACCCTGCTTCAGCTTTCCTTCTAATGTTACGCAGTCCATAAACGACACTTTTACTGCGAATCAATGATGTTCTATTCAATCCTGGCAAGTGTATATTGAGTGTATACGTTTAAATAATGTACAGAAAACCCTCAGCTGTTACGGCAAACTCGGTCAATTGCTGCAGCGTTCAGAAAGGTCATTTCAGCATTCCATAGTGCGGTGTTCGCTCGTACGAAGTTCGCGGCCACAACGTTCCCGGTTATACGCGTCCAGTGACTGATTTCTTCTTCGACGATCATGACCTGGCTTTGGTGCGAGATGAAAGCTGAGAGCTTCGTGAAAGCAATGATTATGTACGCTCAGGTTCGGCGGTGACAGATCCCGGGAAACAGAGTGCGATGAACGAGGCGGAGAGGACAAGAAGAATGAGTAGGTGGCAGTTCCTCGACTGGCGAAAAGTTAGATGGTCGGGCCAGTCCACGGAGGCTGCAGAGCCTCTGTATCCTTGCCTTTTTGGTCCTGGCCCGCATGTCGGCGTACGACACTCCAGCTGCCTTTTCCCAAACTACCATGATGTTACATAAAGCGATTATAGGCTGCTTTCATGCGGTTCAAAGAATCAAAAGGTACTTGTTTCAACTTTCTGTCGTCGTGGAGAGCAGTGAAATTGATGCACGTACCAGTTGACCAATTGCATTCACGGGCAGATTCGCTGTTCGCCCAGTTTGAGCAAGGAGGGGGGACGGATTACTTCGAGGAGGCAATCGTCCTTGATCTTGAAGCACTGGAACTTGTTGGAAATCTCGCTCGACGTACTATTAGCTTACATAATCGTACCGACCGTAGCGCGTGTCTGTAGCCTTACAAACCTGCCCTTTCTCGCCTCGTCGTGCCCCGTCGCGCCTCGGACTCGGTCATTGCGCTCCGACCTCGCCCATTCTCACAGAACTTTGTCCACCCGGCCACTCCGAGCGATGGACCCCATTAGCTCAGCTCCAGCATCATCTCCGGAATCGTTACAGCCAACTCGGGACGATGAAGGACATCGAGGAGGCCATTGTCCTCGGGCAAGAAGCACTTGACCTTTGCCCACAAGGGCGCCCAGACAGATCAATTTCTTTGAACAACCTTGCAGTTGATTTCGCGACTCGGTACAAGCAGCTCGGGAAAATGGCAGACCTCAACGCGACCATTGTGCTTGGGCGAGAAGCACTCGACCTTGCCCACGAGGACACCCGGATCGGTTGATGCGTCTGAGAAACCTTGCCTCGAGTGTACCATCGGATCTCGGACGACATATGTAAGTGGCTCAGGCTTGATCCCAACCGTCATATCACATAAACCTATCTAGTATCTACGGCATAAATATTGTCCTATGAATATTTCGCTTACCTTCGATCTGAAATTTAGCTGACAGATTTTCTCAAGAGTACTCGTCTCTTCTTAAACTTGGCTTCCACTGGCAGTTTCACCACCAATCACGTTGAGTTGCAGTCAACAAGTGCGGAGTTTCGTTCATCACTGCCAGTACGTTCATATCACATACGAGAAACCAACCATTAGCGATGCCCGAGAAGCAAGGCGTCTCGGTCGTCGGTAGCACCGTTAAATATATTAATCAGTCACACGCCAGCATGCACGCTCTATGGACCCCGTTGATCACGACTGAAACCATTCAGTGCTCATACCTTCATCAGCTGACGGTCAAACCCTGTAGTTTTGGGTACTATTGTGGTGACAATAAGTTGATCTGGACACTACACTGGATAGAGCAATTACCACACCTCTCAGTGACCCAAAAAGCGCACTGTGGCGTCGGGTGACAATGAGTTGGTTCCCGGCTCTGCCAGCTCGGCATATGCACCTGAAAGTGAGTCAGACATCGTCCTACGACTCTGGTTGTATATTGAAATACCATCTTCCCCCACGGGTAAAGCAGGGATAATCGCCAGACATGCAAGAAGGGTCAAGTATGCAGGGATTGTGAACTTCATATCAGTGGGTGATGTGGTGGGCTTCGTCTTTTTCTTACTCCTTTTATATGACGGCGGAGATTTTGCCTGCGCGAAGTTTTCACTTTAAGCCATCATCAGATCTGGTTCCTGAGCCAGGGGGGCAGAGACCCAAGACCGAGGCCATGACTTATTGGGCCTGAGCGCTGAGCCTCTGCCTAATCGAACTCTCATACACAGGTTCCACTCTCCGACGCTACTTTACACACAGCACTTACTGATCACGCTATATCTCCATTCCACCAATCCTCTGGCTCTGATGGTAATGATCACGTACAGCCTGATGAGTCTTTCATCTATGTGAGTGTCGCCCAGAGTATAATTAATCCTGTCCTGCTGCGGACGCTGGAAAATGGTGACTCAGTACACAGCCCTCATAAATGCCGACAGATAAAACATGACGATGGATGGTCCGATCTCACTGACATGGCCAAATTTGCCTATGAGCATGATTTTTCACACGGTCGGGTTTACTTCAAGTTGGGTCTGGCTTCTATCCTCTGTCAAGAGTATGAGAATTCCCTCTGGGATGCAGGAACGCCCCACAGAGTTGTCCTCTACGTTGACATGTCGGTTTCGTACGGCACATTCTCGCCCCGGAGCGAGCAAACTTGTAGCGGCGGGGACAGGATCATGACGAAGCGATACACACAAGGTCTCCCGGTCCGCACCGTTTGATTCAGAGGTTTTACTACTTGTCGTGCATATGTCTTGCATTTCGTTGGCGCTGTCGGCTGTGTGGGTTAACAGACACGGTACTTGCCACGGTGCGTACATCTTACGGTGTCTTCTTACCCCACCGCCCGTGCATGAATACAGATGTCCGTCACGTCGCTGTCACTTTTAAGATGGTTTTGGCACATATCAATGCCAGACTGTCGTCAGTGACCCAGATATAGATCCCTGACAGTCCCAGAGGTCCCCTGCCTCGTAGGAATGCGTACTCTGACAGACAATAGTTTATACTCGATGATGTCGCTGGGTCAATGCGCCAAACACCTGTAGCGTTCGTACGCGATCCTGCTCCCGATCTCTGATCGTCATCAGCTTCTCCGTTGCAATCTCTGGCATATCTTCTTGTGCGCCTTGAAAGCGTTCTCAAGCTGTCATCTTGTCGATCCTTCTCATATTGAGAAGGTCTCAGTCATGGCTTTCTATAATCACCAACTCCCGATACGAGGTAGATGCGCCGGAACATCGATCCCTCTCAGCGGTGTGGAACCTAGGCTGTTGTGCATAGTGTACACGTATGTGGTGCCCACTCAGACCAATGAGACGCCTACTAAGATCACTACGGCCCATGTATACATCCCAGATAATTTCCAAGGTCCCTCATAGAGTGTATCTTCTTTTGTAGCTCGGAGGCCCAGCCTTCATGAACTACCATATTTGAGCTCGAATCATTGTTCTCATTGAGACAGGTACTACTGGGGACGATTCCGATCCCAGGCGCTAGAGTCTAATGCGATCGGGCAACGAGGCTGTGGATCATGACGCCTTTTCCTCTTCTCTCCGGTTCCGTCCTGTCCTTGCGATCATCGTGGTGAACATATCCCGACTTGGCTTGACTACTAAGTATACATTTCCTCTGTCAAGAATATCAGCGGGAACGGCGGACCGCTGGGGGAAAACTACATCGGGGTTTGCACAACTGGAGTTGCATAGGGGCAGGGGCCCCTTAGACTAGCTTGATTGTCCTACGTAGAGTCACGTACTCTGATACAGGACAGAAATTGACTTAAAAAAAGTGTGTCAGAATATTCCTCCGAGTCTGCGATGCAGAAACACCCAGAGTGGTCCTCTATGTTGACACCTCCTGGAGGGCTCAGAACGACACGATCCTGATTCGGACGATTCTTCCGAATCTGAGTCCATGTTCCACGAACTGTACTTCAAGTTAGATGCTTGCGAAGATTCACGCACGTCAAGAGACCCTGCCAATTTACAAACTTTGAAACATATAAGGTAATACGGTCGCGTGGACAACGAGTCACTGATATTCGAGTAATGTCCGTGCGGCCATCATCTACATCATGATAGCCTGATCCCCACGGCCGCAGTGCATCACCGGCGAGGGTCTATCGGCGCAAGCTGTATGACTGTATATACATATAGCTATAAAACAGCAAGCGTCAGTTCTTGATTCCCTCTGTCCTCCCTGGATAATGCTCAAACGTCTTCAGTCTATCCTGGGCTTACTGGCCCTGCTCGGCGCCGTTCACGGAAGCCAAGATCCACAGCCCGAGTGTATTGCTCGGGCGTGGGTCAGAGCTCCTGATCTCTCTCCGAATATCATCGTGCAGGTCGATGCTAGAGTCAAGATAAGCGCTGAATGTCCTGACGTTGAAAACGTCTCGTTGGGACTGAGGTTCAAGGAGAGGTCTTTCGTGAAAGCTTTGTAGGGCTCTTATCATCGTTTACACCACTTTTTTAACATGTCGAATCTCGCTCAATTAGGCGTTCTCGCGAAGACGTGAAACGGCTGGATCCCGAACCTGCGAGGTTTAACGCTTGGAATGCATCACCCTGGGCCTTGACGCCTGGGCATTTTGCTAATCAGAGTGTCAAAGAGGCGTATGAAGAGATCGTCGCGAACAAGGATCTATGGATCGTCCGAGAAGAAGAGAGAATCGTCTTTGAAACGACGCAACACTTTGACATCGGGACAGGGAACCACGGTATTCTTCGTGACGCTGTCCAAGACTTCTCTATCCTCGTCCCGTCCACGAACTTCCCCCCTGCTCTTGACTTGTTAAATAATGGAATCCGAATGCACAGGGACAATCAGGAGGTTGGTTTGATTTTGAAAACAACGAATGATGCTCATGTTTTGGCCTGCAGCTCATGGTCGTCGAGTGGATCTATGAATACTTTACTCAAATATCCTTCGCCAATGGAACTACGAAAGAGATATTCGCAGGATTGACAGCTTTCCGGCCACTGCACGATCCTACTCGCTCCCGTCCAGGGCTGACTTCGGCGACCGTAGGACTCGAGCCATCAGATGGTATGAGACGAAACCTTGCAAAGAGCCCTCCCGTTATGAACTACTCGGTCGAAATCAGTGCCGATTCTGGCCTGACGTTTTCTGCAGGTAACATCTAGGTAGTTCACGTTGTTTTCACCCCGTTAACCACACCACACTAGGAGCAAAGAGTCACGTCATCACCGCAGTCGTCACCCGGACTGGATTTGCCCGCACGTTCTCTGCACCGTTGAATTTTTCGGTCTGTGTAATGCCAGACTTGTCATCAAAGTGGGCTGCCGAGTATGGTATGCCGGATGTCAACCGGCGGTCCTCCATGCCAACGTCTGTGTTGCGTGCAACATCTGATGAGGGCAATCAAGCGTTCAGTAGGCGGCTACGCTACTGTTCCCTCTCCGGTGATCCTAGAGTCACCGTCATCATGCCAAATTCGACCTCGGACGAGATTCAAGCAAACGAGATCGTTACGACGACGAGCGCACCATTCACGATTTCCATCGACGTGGATGATAAGCACATCTCCGACTTTGAAACATACTACCAGTCCCTCACCAATTTGTTGACCGTCAATCTGGGGATCCCTCGTGCAGAGGGCGAGCTTGTCGATCCAGACGACCCATATGCAGAACCCGATGTCCCCTGGGGTCCGCAATTCGAGGATGACGAGGAGGCATGGGTACCTTGGCAGAAGCAGTCAAGATCCCAGTCCGAGATATGGTGCTGGTATATGGGACGCGTCCCAGTTGTGGTACGGTCCACCAGCGAGGTTACGCCATTGCAGGGTTGCCGTCATGTCAGCGCAGATTTGTCGGGCCAAGTACTCTTGTCGGACGAGAGGGGTTGCGAGCAACCTTCTCTGATCCATTACTTTGACGAGGGCGCACGTGAACCCATCTTTGTGGACCGTAGTGCTGTTCACGAGCTCCTTGCTGAAAATCCTGCGGAGCGAGACTTACGCGCGCCGATTCTTGAACCAGTAACGTCTTCTCCGCCCAAAGGAGAAGAGCTCGTTTATCGCTATTATGGTCGCGCCAATCCAAGAAGACCGCTCATTTATGTTGGGGAGACGTGGGCTAAAAAGGTGGTCAACAAGGACGAGCACAAAGTTTGATTGTCCACGTGCACGTCATTTAACCCGACACGATGTGACATGCACGCTGTTGAAAGGCTACATACTCGTTTCTTGTTGTAGGAATGAATTTGCTAGGAAAAGCATATCAGGTATCCAATCGCAACGCATACATACAGCTATGTCTGCGATGTCCGTCTCAAATTACACGCAATGGCAGCAACGAGCATGATGACACCGACGAGCCCAGATGCTCCGAGTGCATGCATTACACCATCCTCTGCTGCAGCTTCGTCTTC
>QGOI01001727.1:0-11621 GCA_003313885.1 Boletus sp. MG55 | reverse complement strand
TTGATCATGCCCGCGTTGACTTTGTCCCACGTTTTGACCTGCGAACAGATGGGTGAATGGGAGGAGGAGGGGGGGTTGATCAGATGGTAGCAAGGAAGAAGGCATCACGTACAGCTGATATATCGTCGAGCATAGGAGAATGCCATCGAAGGGATGCTGTCTTGATCTAGACAGATAACAAATCCGTATTTGAGTGAGGAGAAGGTAATAAGCATGTACGCACAGAATTTATGAATTTTATGCAAGCAAAGTACATGTAATCCTTTGCGAGTTCGTCGACGATGTCAGGAACGTGAATAGCCTTGGGTGAGGGGTGCCCCGGAATACGTCTGGTGGTAGGTCCAGCACTCGTCATCATTTGCGCCGAACCAAACAGGAACGGTAGGAAATGGTAATCGTCGAGTCCCCATACACCATGAGATCCCGCAGGTTCAAGCCAGTATGTTGACTGTAGAACTCGCATGACCTGTATATACCTGTACGAAGTTGAGCGTGGAATATTGGTGATAGTGATGTGCACTAACCGCCAGAACACGCGGATGACGAGCGATTTGTGATCACGTTCATCAACCACCCCTAGCTGTCTCAGACAGTACCTAGACGAGCGTCCAGTGAGAACATGGAATATGCAAAGAGTGCAGCAGCGGAGCTCACAGCCAACATAGGAAATTGAGTTCCATCCCACTTCCATAATCGATACGTTCGCGATTACCCCACGAGTTGACAAAGTATGCCTGGAGCTCAGGGGTCGCAGCTTCAGGCACGCCAAGTTCGGCGTGGAGGGTGGGAGCATGCTAAATTTTGTGTCACGTCTCGAGTACTCCGAGAATGATAGAACAAAAGATTCACCTTCTCCACCTTGTCATAAAAGGTCCTGAAAGCGGGATTCCCGAAGCGTGATGCCTTGTTGTCAATCGGAGGCGTCTGCGAAACGATGCTCTCAACATGCTCTAATATGTTGAGGATAGGTTGGATCCTCTACTCTTGCGCAGCGTGACCACTTCAACCGTTGGCTTCAAGATGAGAACGAAGCAAACGCACAGTGGCTTCGACGTTGTCGGTGAGTTTGACATGGATGACCGATTCGCTCAGTTGTTCAACAAACGTCACGATGTTGGCGTGAGTCTGTGAGCTTTGAAAGTCCTCTAGTTGATCCCTGGATAGAATATGTTTGGTTGGTACTTTGAATGACATCGTGGTCGCGAATTGGCAAGTTACTTGTGTCCTAATCAGTGAACTTGGCTTGCACTCAAGGCTTACGATAGCTCCGTTTACTAATACAGTGTTACGCTAGAGCGTTTAGCTTCAGGGAATGAAAACAGGATAGTCTAACTTGGCGGCTCCCGCAAGCATATGGAGGCACCCTGATCATTACTTGACACAGTAAGAGAATATATTCATTTCTTTTTCCCTGAAGATTTTCCTTTGCTCTTGGAAAATGACTTGCCCTCAAATCCCGGCCGTGACTTGCCACTTCCACCTTTCCTTTTCTCGTTTCGCCTCTCATTCCGCATGGCAATATTGTCACCTCGCTTCTTTTGTTTCGCGGCCATTGATGCAACGATATGTTCCTTCCTTTCCTCCCTGACCGAGTTATCAGTCGTCGCAGCACGGCGAACGGCAGCAGAGACTCACCATTTATTTTTACTGCGTACTTTCTCCTTCTCTTTCCGTTTGATCGCTTTCTTCATTTGTCCTTCGTTGTCTTTGACCTTAACACCGTCTACGCGAGCTTCGGCTTTCGCCCAGCGCTCTCGGTCTTCAAATGTCTTGCGTTTCTCTTCCGGAAGGGCCCCTAGCTTCTCTTTACGTGCGGTGAGCTGCGTGAGAGCCTGTGTAGGGTTTGACGCAGTCTTGAATTGAACAGCTCTTTTACTTGTCGAACCAGCAAGAGCAGAGAAAGCGACGTTAGTAAGGGGCCCATCACGGTTACTGGATAGACCCGAAGAAGACGCTCCCGGTGGGTCTGTCACAAGCAATTGATTCTAACAAGGAAGTTAGATACATCTCACTCGGTGTGAATGGACGCACCTTGGTAGATACAGGTTTGTTCTTCAAGTCTGTCTCTTTCGTTTTCCCTTTATCCTTTTTGCTCTCGGTTTCGGCCTTCCTCCGCTCCTTCGTTTCCTTTCTGCGCTTCTCCCGAAGTGCTGCACGTTGCTTCCTCCGCTCCTCGAGCAGCTCATCTCTATCCCCTGGTTCGTCGTTCTGGGCACCAGGACGACGAAGTGCTGCTATACGCGCGTGCAGCTTCTCCTTCAACACTGTTATACTTTCCGCTCGAGGCATTGGAACCATCTCGTCGTTGATATCCAGTGCTGCCGAGTTTTGGTGATAATCGTCCTCTGAACCTTTTGGACCATCGTCGTCCGAGTCTTCATACCCTGATAGCGAAGGCGCTTTCCGCTTTCCTTTGCGATTCTCATTAGTATCAAGCGCTCTCCGTTCTTGTTCGAGTGCTGCTTCGTTTTGAATCTCTATAATTGATTTTTCATTCGCCGGGTCGAGCTGAGGCGACGAATTAACACATGCTATGAAACGGTGTTTTCGTGGAGAGGCTGTCAACAAAGCGCACCTTTTCGCGTCTGGATTTCTTGGACGCCTCTTTTACTGCTTGCTTGGGTGCTTTTTTATTCTTGCTATGTTTCTGGTATTTGTTCGGTGCCTGCACAGTCGAGTTGGTCCACGAACGCGAGATTTATTCCCGAGGGGAAAACATACCGTAGTGTCCGCATCGTTTTCCTTGACCAAGTAATATTTTGGTGGTATGAGTCTCAGCAACGATTCAAAGGTGTCATTGTGCGTCTCGATAGATGTACGGAGAATGTCCAGAGAGGTGGGCATTGTCTGTATACGCACTACGGTAGTATCATTCAGCAGTGCCGGTAGCTTCAAGACGCGGTCTTATTATGTAAGCAAAGATTCCCCATCTAGCAAGGGACTTGGAGTCGCTCTACTACCACAAATGTTCTACGAACACCAGACCGGGCATTGTCTATAGATCTGCTGCCTTCATACACTCTAACCCTTCTATTCATTATTAGAATACGGGCACTTTGTGCGCGTGATCTCCGAGGCGGACCGCAGAGATGACACTAACACTGGATTCGGTTTATCGTTGCTATCTGGTCAGTGTGGTGGTGGGACCGCGATCGCGGATGCCAATCAACACGAAGGATTAGTGCGTGATGATGAATATCAATGGAGGAGAGAAGAGTGCTGCGCTAGTAGAGAATGCTGGAACCGCACTGTACTCATCGTGAGTTTGGTTGGGTCGCGAAACCTCTGCACCTCAAAGATGTCAATGAAGTGCTATGTATTGTGGACTTGAAATAGATCAATGACGACTCGTATCACGGAGTTTTGACACCCGGGCTGGCACGAGTATGTGTACCAACTACGAAGCCATTCTGTGCATCGAGCTACAGTCAGTAGCGGAGCAAGATGTTAGCCTGTTCAAGGAAACGCACTAGCTTCACAAGCGATAGGCGGATGTCTGTCGTTTACAGTGGAGCTAAAATCGAATGAAAGCCGTGCGCAATGCTTCGAAGTAGAAAAAGGATCATTGAAGCTGTATCGAGCTGAACATATCACTGTCAGTATTATTCAGAGAAAGACGTTGGGGAGGGCTGGGTTTAATCGTACAAGGTAAACGACTTGGGGGAGTCACCAAG
The DNA here is from genome assembly GCA_003313885.1 of Boletus sp. MG55. NCBI lineage: Eukaryota > Fungi > Basidiomycota > Agaricomycetes > Boletales > Boletaceae > Boletus > Boletus sp. MG55. The sequence goes on along the minus strand of QGOI01001727.1, from coordinate 7,947 downwards.
CTTTTCAAAATTCGTGACGACAAGGTTCGACCGGTGCTTCCTTGTGACCGGCTTGGAGCTTTGGTCCGGGTTTCCCGGTAGCGATGCGACTCGAGGGAGTAATTTGGGGTATTATTTCAATAGGGGTGCCATGTGAAGAGCCTACAGTTTAAAGATAGGAAACCCACATGACACTGTCCTGCTGGCCGCGGCACCAGCCAACTGGCTCCGACTGGAGTGTGATTTTATTCACTAGTTCGGCTCATCGGAGGCCCCGGAGAAAATCCACCGTAAGCACGCGTCAACTCTGCAGCATCCAACCCGGCGAAAGTCATGCAAACGTTCAGGCATTGATCTGAGTCTAAGGTACAAGTTACAGTGTGTTCAGTCTTGGTGCAAATGCTTGTACTTACTAGCGAACCGTCAGTGCATCTAGGCTAGAAGGGTCTTCGCGTACGCCTTGGGATATTAGAATGATTGATGGCCTGGCGGCGGTTGAAAACAAACATGATATAGCCAAACAGTGATTTTGAGGATCGTCGCGATCATGTGGCTGTGCTCATTAGAGTCCATTTGCCACGCCCATGCACGGTGCAGGTTGGTTCTCTACTATCCAACGATACCATACGGCGCCGATAACAGTTCGCAGTCTAGCCAGGATTCACTCCTTTCTTGATTGTCGGAGGAGCTGTGAGTTATACTGTAAGCTATGATATCAAAATGAAATGCAAGCTGACAATGGTATTGCAGCTGTCAAACACTTGGGTCGGCACCGGTCTAACGCCAAAGTCTAACTCTGCATACATCTCATTACAGTGTGCAGGTCAATCATTTGGCTCTTACGGACGTATTTCAGTCATTGCTTCCCAGGTCCATTCCACATTTCAGAACTGACACTTGGTTCCGACAAATCGGTTCCAACATGTCTACAATGCACAGGCGCAAATCAAGTAACGAAACTCCTAATGACGATCCTGTCGCCGACCAAAACAGTCGATCCACTCCAGCGGAGCCCTCTCTGTCTTCTCAGAACCTCACTATTCCACCATCTCCCCCCAGGAGTCGCGTTCACTCAGCCCCTCACTCCCTTCTTCCCTTGGGCCCTGGTATTCCGGCACGCAGCAAGCACAACATCATTTCACCGCTCGCCATAGGAATACCCGCTCGGCGACCACCAAGTGTTAGTCTCAACTCTCCTCCAACTTCTCCTTTCCGCACATCATTTGTCCCACACAACAACGCTGCCGCCCACTCTCGCACCCGGTCAATTTCTTCAGGACCGTTTGTCCCATCAGTTCCTTCACCGCTATCTTCCTCTTTTCCTGTCCATGTTCCATTGCATCCGTTTCCTTCTAGTGGTACTCCCGAGATCCACGTGTCGGATATCGATGCGCACGTTCCGCCTGGTCACATAAGACGGCATTCGCGTCTCCATTCCAGGAACCTGTCTATATTCTTTCCAAGACCACACGCCACCATTTCAGAGGACGAACGACCTGGAGATGAAGAAGCTCCACCACCTTCCCCGGATCCGATACTAATTCCGGCCTCTCAGTCTGAGGGGATCCCTGGCAATGATGCTCATGTTGATCAAGAACTCAACCTCGGATTCACGTTCGGCGGTTTGCCGAAATCACAATCAGAACCCAACGGTATACGAACGTCGGATTCTGGAGTTACCACGAGACGTGGCCATCATCATAAACATTCGGTCTCACACAACTTCTTTTCATTCCTTGAGCCTGGGCAGCCACGGATACTAGAAATACCGAGTAATGCGCCTGATCTACCAACTGCACCTACGCCGATTTCTCAATGGTCTCCTAACTCGGATCCGGGGAGGCTCTTCCCAACAGCTGAGCTTATCCCACGTTCCCAATCCAAGTCTCCTGCTGCTTCTGTGTCGAATTCGATATCATCTTCCCAATCTAATGTCGCACTCGAGAACATGGATGTGTCCTCTACGGGAACAGCTGCTATGACCACTGCTGCTGCTCAATTTGCTTTGGGCGCACTGTTATGGACACGTGGTCAGAGTATTGGTTCGCTCGCTTGTACAGGATTGGGTTATTGGGTCGTTTTCGACGCATTGGGCGTTGCCGTGCCTGTTATTATCGCAAGACATATGAGAGGGAAGGTGAATGGGATGTATGGGTGGGTCTGGCTCATCTATCATTCATACCGCGACTGAGCGTATCGCCTATAGTCCTTCACGTTGTGGGACGACATTGTTCTTCGCGCAATGTGTATATTTAATGTTTGCGGGTGTCTATGTCGCGAAAGAGGCTGTTGAGCATTTGTTGTTATCTGCCGGGGGCAACACCCACGGACATGGACATGGCGGTGGTGCTGTGAGAGGTGCTGGTGATGGGCACCATCACCATTGGGGCGACGAAATGCCCGAGACGCTCGGGTGAGTCGCCGATCGAGACTCCTGGTTCACCAGAGTGGACTCACGCAGTATTCAGTCTTCGCTTCCCTGTCTTGCTCATCTGTTTAGTCCTTCTCTCCTTAGTAGGCACCTCTGCGGTCTTCGGTCAACACGAGGTACTAGTGAGCAGTAGGTCTCAGTTCACCGCTTGTCACGCCTGGCTCCTAAGTCACCTGGCCCCTAATAGTAACCAACAAGCATATTACTTTCCCCCCCTCTTTCTTTCGACCGGGATACCAAGCACCTCCGAGACCGGCAGAGCGTGGAACGGGTGTTCAACGGATTTTTCGAAACCCATATGCACTTCCACCAATTCTATTCTGCCTGGCGATCTTAGGCGCTGAGATGGTTCTAGACGTGTAAGCGTAAAAAGTTTATTCACAGTTCTTGGCTCGTCTGAACCCCTATTGAATCAATTGCGATGACCCGTGATTGTAGGGCACACTATGCACCCTTCGATCTTGCGCTTGCTGCCTTGGAAGTGATCGTCACTGCGCATGTGGCGTTTGCTGCCTGTGTAGTGCTTGGCGGGGTTTTGCTGCAGACAGCCCCGCCGATGATATCTCGTGGGTTGAATATGGGCGGATTAATGGTTCCCGTAGGTATTAACGGGCCTGCTGGGCGAATGGAGGGATTCTGGAGAGTTGTTAGAGAGGTATGTGGAGGTATACATTGGTATTTTGGTAAGGCGGCTGAACCAAATCGCGGTAGATCGAGCGTCATGAGCACGTCGTGCATTTACCAGCACCACACGTTTGGCAGGTCGTACCTGCCGGGCAGCCACGTTCCGTGGATGTTCACATATCACAGATTGACTCCGTTGACACCCACGCGCACTTAAACGGTCATCATACCCATTCTCATGACCATGAATCCCATACGCATGCTCAGTCAACTGATCATCCAGAACACACTCAAGGTGGTCTGCGAACAACATCGCCCGCACTCGTCATCACGCTCTCACCGCACGTGCGGAAAAACCTCCCAGACACTGACGTTCTGGCGTTGACGCAATGGGCAAGTTCACGTGTGTTGGCGGCGTTCGGAAAGAGCAGTCATAGTAGGGACGGAGAGTGTGCAGAAGTGGAAGTCACTGTAGGTGTTGTGAGGGCATGACGATGGCGGAGATCCAGCGTGCTCGATCGTAAGTGGTCTCGAGCCATTAAATCGGTTTTCAATTAACCCGATATCCGAGTAGCGCATGTTTTTCAGGCCCAGATCGACGGGTGTGACTAGGTGCGGTCTGGGGTAGTGGATTAACATTCAATGATTTGCTCGTGCGCAGCACTCTTGTGGATATACCCCTGTTCGGTGTTGTTCAACCTACTTTTCATTCAGCAATTTAGGGGCTTGCTAATTGAGGTGGCTTGGCAAGGTCTTTGAGGGTGAGCCACTGTCTGAACAAAGTGGAACGAGGGTGAGGTCACCCGATCCGCGCCAAATTGATGGTATTCAAACTAGACGACCTGAGGCCCGATTGGGCAAGTATAGTATTGAATGAATGTGACGTCGACTTCGTCAAGCCTTCCAGAGGGGTCTTCAAGGGCAAGCTTAAAAGCCCACCAGCTTCTCGTCAATCGGCAGCCTCAGGGTATTCTCCCTTTCCCACCATTCACTTCCTCACAAGACTACCAACCACGCAATCCCTCTTCAGTCTATTCACCTCCACAATGTCGTCTTCCCAAACCAATGAGGGCCCCTTGACCTTGAAGCTCACAGGTTCGTCAGTATCGGTCGGAGGCAACATACATATAAGCTAATGCCCTGGTGCGCATCTTCCTAGGTACCGTCGTCGTCACGGGTGGAAACCGGGGCATCGGCAGAGCTTTCAGCTATGCCCTCGCTCAGTCGGGCGCGAACGTCGCCATCATCTACAGGTCTGCTTTGATAATTACTTCTCCGTTCCTCTTTTCACTGATTACGCCATACGCTCAGGGCTTCCACGGATGCCCCCGACGTAGCTAAGAAGATTCAGGAGGAGTTCCAGAACGTCAGAGTCCGAGTACGTTCTCGTTGGATCCACCCACTGTACATTTGATTTTTCACCTCTGTATAGGCCTACCAATGCGACGTCGGAGATTTCAACAAGTTGCAAGAGACGTTCCAGCGGATCGAGTCTGATATGCAGGGCCGAATCACCGGTGTCATCGCGGTCCGTTTTTTGTAATTGCTTGCTTGCTTGCTGCTGATTGGCGCTTTAGAACGCGGGCATCTCCGTCATCAAGCCCGCACTGGAGCTGACTCCCGAAGAGTTCCAAAGGGTCTTTGGCGTGAACGTCTTTGGCGTCTTCAACACCTGCCGCGTAGCAGCCAAGTGGGTTGACTTTACTTCCCTCTATGCAACGTTGACGCGGAATACTCGTACAGGCTGTGGACGGATCGTAACCAAGAGGGTTCGATCGTCATCACTGCGTCCATGAGCGCGCAGATCATTAACCAGGCTGCTCGTAACAAGCCTTTGACTCAGGTCAGTCCCCACGCATTCGCTGTGAGGAATTTTAGTGTACTGAATGTTGGCAAAGGCATTTTACAACTCGTCCAAGGCCGCAGTCCGCCATCTTGCAAAGGGATTCGCTGCTGAGTGGGCCGAGAAGCACATTCGAGTGAACACCGTCTCCCCCGGTTACGGTTTGTCGTTCTGACTCATTCGATGTACTCGAACTGACGGAGGTGACATCGTAGTGGATACCGATCAGACTCGGGATATGGACAAGAAGATCTTGCAACACCAGCAAGAGAACGTTCCCCTTCGCCGCTTCGCGCAGGTAAGCCGTTCTGTCGTGGCAGTACCGCTGACGATGTTAAACTCTTTTTTTTCATCCTCCAGCCCCAGGAAATTGCTGGTCAGACCCTCCTCCTCCTCTCTGGTCACGCCAGCTACATGACGGGCGGCGACTACCTCGTTGACGGGTGTGTATCATTTACTAGCTGCCATCTTTTCAACAGAAACGCTCACACCTCGACAGTGGCCAACTCATCTGGTAAATTACTCGCCAGCTGTGGTGATGTCGGACACGAAAAAGTATCTTATTCGATATAGTCAGTATCAATTTGTGTATTTCTAGCCAGTGTATTTTTAGGCAGTGAATGAAACAAAATGTAGCATGTGCCTCCAAAACTTCGTCGATGTGAACACTCGGGTGATCACTTGGGCAAGTCAACTGCGGCGAATTTTAAGATTGTTGTTATGACACTAAATGTTGTGTCTCGGATCTGAGCGAGGATGAAGTGACATGGACATGTGCCAGTGCGTGCCCCGAGCCCCAAAAAAAAATCAATGCATGCGTAGCGGATTTGTTTCTTGCAATTAGGCAAACCACTCATCGTGCCTGCCAGAATCGCGTGGATGTTGTAACTTGCACATTAAATATCAAAATATATTTCAAATTGCTACGTACTTGTTGCGGGTGACTGACTATAGGAACCTTCAAATTTTAGGCACAAGCACACAAAACAGCTTTTTACCCATGCTTCAAGTGGCTCCGGCTCGGCTCCTTCCGTTTGATTGTGGACGAGAATGAGCGCCTTGCACCTACCGGCAGGTTACTACGACCCGTCCAATGGGACTCAGTCTCCCAAGCAACGATTTGATGCCCCTCGTCCCCTGGGACCAGAGGTCATGACGCGTGATGCGTGCGCGATGGCTCATAGTGAAGCGCCCTAAGGGAGACACTTATCATCCACCAGCGACGGCAGGCGCATCATGGACATTTCCGTTCTCGACTCAGATGGTTCGGCGAGGTCGCCAGCTGAGGTGCCGTCGGGGCTCGTAATCATAATGGTAACCTCCCACTGAATGGGTTCTGTCTTGACCCCTTTGCGCTGTTTGGCAGGCCCTGGGAAGAACCAGGTGGGGTTCAACTTGGGCCAATATCTCGAGAAACCTAATAAGGCTTTTTCTATGCTTGCGACGCGTAGCGCGTTGAGAACCGCCCAGGACTGTTCCGCGATTGAAGTGCATGGAGGAGTCACATGATGACTCTTTCCTGGCCGCTTCTTCTTTGATGACAAGGATTGGACAAACCGTGGGGATGTTTGACTTGCCTCTGTGTAGCCAAGTCCACATGCACTGCTCCCTGATGAGGGCTCTATCTTGTCAGAGGAGACGTGCATGGGTATCAATCATCATCGCTGTGTGCCAATGCGCACCGTGGATTCTTTAACGGCTGTCGAGAGCGATGGTGCACCACTGGGCGAGAGCCCAAAGCTGTAATTCTGCAGGACCGCGCCGTATGGCTCGAAGATGGTAGGAAAGTTGATGATGATGCGATGCTCTGAGAGGCTACCCCCCACTGAGACGTTCCGACTGAGCGGCAGGCGGTCCTCCCAGAGCGCGTCCCTGAGAGATGCGAAGTTCAAGGACTAGAGGTAAAACGTCAACGACATCCACTGGCAGGACAACCAGACGTCCGAAAGACATTGGCCTAACGAAAGACTCTCCTGACGCTCGACGCAATGTCAACGCTCATCCGAGTCGCGTGTGGGATTGTCAAAGTTGGACAGTCAAACACTGTGTTATGCCACAACCTTGTTGTTCAAAAGCCTCTGCAGCAACGTCACCTCTATGAGGGGCGGGAGCGGACAAAACCTGTTTGGTAATGGTTGGATATGCTTTCGTTTTCACCCATTCGTTTTCGTTGGAGGCTTTCGTTCTGATGATCATATGATTTGCTTTCGTTTTCACCCATTCACTTTCGTTTTCGTTTTCACTTTCATTTTCACCCATTCGTATGAGCGGACAAAATATGTTCAAGTTTGATAATGGTTGGATGCGCTTTCGTTTTGATGATCGTATGGTTTGCTTTCGTTTTCACGCATTCGTTTTCGTTTCAATGCATTCGTTTTCGTTTTCACACATTCGGTATTTATTGCATCTGGATCTGAGTGGCTTCGACTTCGACCCGGGCCTCCGATAGGCTTTGATCGATTTAGCTTGTACTATGACTTTTGTATCCAATGTCGGGCTGTAGGTTTTCCCTTCCGAAGGATGATTGGGTATGTGCGGGCCGTTGGGCAATTTTTGCGGGATCGCCTGTGTCTCCTTCCCTTCTCATCCCCCTCCCCTGACCACCACTGCTGCCTGTCATTATGGCAGCGCAACCTGGCACGCGCTGTCAGGTCTGCCGCTGTGCAGCGTACCTGGTAGTCCAGGATGTAAGTTATCTTTTGGACCCTTTCAGTGCTCTCTGGTCGTTCACGGCAATATTATACTAGGATCCCCGCTGTGTCTGTGGACATGGACAGGCCGATCATGGTCCCCGATTGTCCTTGCCGGCACGCCAATGTGAGGATGGCGGCGTATTTGCAACGGTGAGTTGTCAAATTATTCAATCAAACTTCATCTTATCGCTTTGGCCTGACTATTTGTCAGACTGAGATCAATCTGACGGCGCGTTCAACATGCACGCGCTGCCAAGATCCGTACTTCACACATTCACTGCTCGAGGATCTCCCGCCATCTGCTACTGTGTCGAGGCCTGCTGTGGCTCCACCGGTCACTACTAACCTGCCAGTGGGCACAAGTCCGAGCACTAGTA
>QGOI01001726.1:0-23700 GCA_003313885.1 Boletus sp. MG55 | reverse complement strand
GGCGTGAGCGACGAGGGCGACGACACATGCGTATACAGATGGGCGCCGACCAGGGAACGCACCGGAGAAGGGGTCGACGGAACGCCGTATCCGTGGCCCAACACATCGACGTACGGGGAGGGCGCGGCCCATCTAAACGGTGACCTCGAGCCTGAGCCCGAGGCCGGTGCTGAAGTAGCGCCCTCGGGCACGTCAGATACCTTGGGCGTTGCGTGTGCAAACGCAGGGAGGGACCAACGCAGGGGCCATGCGGGGGCCGATCCGCCCGTCGAGGAACGCGAGTGGGATCGTGTAGACTGGGACGAGTGGGAAAGCGCAACGAGGTCGACGGTGGGTACATCTCCATGTTGGCGTCTGCGGTCGTGTTCGTGCCCGTTCCCGTTTCCATAGCCGTGTCGAGGTCCGTGAGCGATGGTCTGTCGTCGGATACGCTTCAATGCTGGATGACGCGCTGCCTTTGCTGGTGGTGGTAGTCCTAGCTGTGGTTGGGGAGGGGCGTGGCGAGGCTCTCCAGATTGAGGTTCAGGCCGGAAAGGAGACCGCATCGAGGCACGCGGCACAGGGAATTTAAATTGTTTGAAGAGCCGCCCTTTCGAGATGGGTCCAGAGAACAGATCTAGGAGTGGGGCAGGTGGGGCAGGGGCTGCTGCTGTGACTGCAGTGAGTGGCACAGGTGGTACAACGCGCACCGGGGAAGCGCCATTTCGAACAGCATCTTCGCGTCGCTCGATCTCCACCTGAGGGGCCAAGCCGTGACGCACCTCACCTGAAAACTGAGCTGCGACAGTGGGTTGATCAGGGAGCGCCCCATCGAGCTTCCGGGAGACGTGTCCGAAATGCTGATGTGGCTTACCTCTTTCTCGTTTGCCGATCTCCCGAGAAGCCTCAGGTCGAGGCTGGAGTATGGGCTGACTAAATGGGTGATGTGCGTCGACCTCGGCCACTGGTCCGTTCGCCCGCCGGCGTTGGGCGGAACGGCCACGAGCGGGAGGCCATTTCACCTTCTCTTGTACCTGTACCTGTACCTCTTCTTCTTCAATCACATCTTGCTCTCTGAGATCAATCGCGCGTGGTACATGGCCTTTTCGATCGACCAAGACTTGGCCCTGAAGTGAGTCCACGAGGCGTGGTGGCGCGCGCGGGTATACAGAAGTATCAACAGAGGCACCGTTGGCGCCCTTATTGGATGCGGACGGAGCCTGTTGAGTCTGCGATGCGGGACCTCCAGCAATGACGTCAGCGGCAGCAGCATCCCTCTGGGGCGACGATGGTTCAGTGGCAAACACCTCCGACGGAGGGCGAGGTCGCTCCTTAATATGCTTTGCAGGACGGAGTGGACTGCGGGTTTGAGGTTGTCCATCTGTCGATGGTGGAGCTTGTTTTCCGGGCGACGAGGATGGGATTTCGAGCGTGTCACGTCGTGTTTGGAGGGCTGGGAGGTAGAGAACGGGTTTATTCTTGGTCGCATCGGTATCCGTATTCAGACAGGGACGTGTTTGGGAAGAGGGTCGGGCGTCTGTTGGTTCAGGTTCGCGAGGGGGGTGTCCTTCTCGAGATTCACGAGGGTGCTTTGATGTCGGTTTCAATGTCGACGTGCTCTGGCTTGCGTGTTGCTCAGCTGTACCCTGATCCGTAGGTGTCTCACTAGGGCGGATGTCATCGTCCACACGACGCGACACGGAAAAAGGGACGAATACGTACCTACTAGGGACCCTATCTTCCGTCTCGACCTTGGCGCGTTTCGCATTCGGTTTGAGCATCTCGACTGGCATCGGCTCAGCGGCCCTCTTCTTCCCCTTCCCCGGTTTCACGTCGTGTCTGCGTTGGTGGTTGAGGATGGCCGCATCGAACCTGGCCGTGTTTTTGACGTAACGTTCGCGCCAGGACTGCGCCGTGTGGTGGACGGCCCACGGCCATCGTTTCTGTTCCTGTATATGTGCCATTAGGTAGGAATAAGGGTCGACACGGGGAAGTAGATCGGGCGTACGTTGGCGACCAATTGCTGGTATATCTTCTGGCCGCTGCGGCCCTCCTTGGACGGACAGTACCTGGCAATATATTTGATCAGGTAGATGTCATGTTCTTGGGTGAACTCGACGCGGACCCTGTGGGCTCGTGTGAGCGGTAGCGCCATCAAAGAGCGGAAGATGCGTACGTGTGGGCGCGAGGCATGCCTCTTGGTGTGCGGTAAGGCGCGTCGTGGTGTGTGTCGCGTCCGTCACGCGTTTGAATGTTCCCACACCCCTTCTGACACCGTCTAGATCACGACGTCGCGCCGCCGCTAACGTCCAATCAACTGAACAGCGTGCGGTGCTGGTATCCGATTCATTTTCCAAATATCATGATAGGGATGTCGATGTGACTCTAGGCTAGCATGGACGAGCCATCCAGTCCCGCTCTCTCTCCCACTCTATCTTGATGTTATGGTATACCTGCCAACCAAGACTGAACGCAGACAGATACTTCACATAGCCCTCTACGGCAAAGTGTCTCAACCTGCTCGACTGCCAGGGGTATTAATAACACAATGGGCACCCCTACGCCGTAAATGTGGCGCGCGCTGTTTCACTTAGATCGTTGCCCTCCGTTCGTTACGTGGTGTCCTTGCCACACTCTCTCAAGACCAAGATCGTACTCCGTAAATGATTGTAAAAAAAGAAAAGGGTCGACGGACGCGACATTCAAGACCTGCCATTTCTCCTTTGTCACTCGGATCTTGTGTACACAATCATGAAAACCAAACTGATCGATGGCCGCTTTCACCCCGTCATTGAATGCCTGTCAATATACTACTACAGGGTCCAGTGGTATGACAGAATTTGTGGAGTGGGAGACGGGCTACAATAGAGGGGACCTTGTAATCTGGCTGGCCATTACGCCCTCGGTCAGCGTGCCAGACCCCCTCGTCATGATGTTCATATCCGTTGACAGGTGGAGTTGGTCCTCTCCGAGCCAGCGCAGTTAACTGATGCCGCTCGTTCATGCACATCTTACAGCTCGACGTAAGTTTGATGACACTCTTGTCGCATCTGAAGAACCTATCTTCGATTTTCGAGTATGTGGCCACAATCCAAGATGGGGGAACATCAGCTCTCCCCCCCTTGCCTCAAAGACCTTGCAGTGTTTGTCTCTGCCGCGCTTCAAGAGCGTTTTCACGCTAAGCTTTGCGAGGGATTCCTGTCATCTGCTTCTCTTGTCATTCCGTCACCATTACTCCGGATGCAAACGGTCATGCTCCAGACCGACCCTTGCCATAACATGCCGAGTGGGGATGATTGAATGCAGTGGCCAGTTGCCCCCTTCTATGTTCGCCTTTGCGCCGACAATGACCAGGGCAGAGTCCTGGTACCTCGCGTTCGCACCTTGGTTGAGAGGATGAAAGTCATCCAGCATTATGTCTGTTTCAAAAAAAAAAATCCAAGTCCTTCCTGACTAAACGCTAGTGCTTTCGAATAACTACCCACGAAATTGTCAATCCGTGCTTCTTCCATCATCGCTGGTATTGATGGCTCAAGCCAATGCAACACGGCGCAGCTCACGGATGTTTTCAAGATTACAAGCCATATCTGTCACTATCACTTGACTCTTGGGTACGCTGCGCATCACCGTCCCCTCGCTCCAGGGTTTGTATGATTCACGTCCGATCACCATGATCGGGAGTGGGACTGGCAACGTGTGCGCCCAACAGGCCTGTTTGCTGCACCGACAACCATTGAACCAATTCCACGGTGGGTATCTTTATCTCCACTATCTTTTGCGCTAGCTGAGTGCTGAACGCTGGACGTTGAATTTGGAGCCCGTAAACATGCGTCACGTGTCGTGCGAACACAACGGATTAATCAATACGGAGCGTACGCCCATCAACCTCAATTTGTGATCGATGCACATAGAATCTTACTAGCATGCGGAGAAATTCCATTGAGAGATGCTTTGTTTGGATATATATAGCGTTGTGGACTCGTTTCAGGAACTTTCAGGAACATATAATCGGTGATTGGAGGGCGCGCAATCTTACAACTGGGGAATCCCGGAATTAGAAACCCTCGGACACTTCATCGATGCGATGGCAAGCCAGGCTCGGGCTCGTGCAACTGGATCCCTCCCATGGTAATCGGGTGTTCACAACAACAATCAATCAATGAAGCCGTATTAGTCCACCGCTTCTTCGTCAACGTTTTATCCAAGCGCACTCTCAAGAAGTCCAACTTCATGGATAAAGTTTCATCCCCAAATCCGACGTTCTCGAAGTATTATAGCACCATTCGTGGCAGCAGATGAGTCTTCCATTCCACGAAGAAGTGCCAGCGTTCCATCAGAGGCACATCAAGGATGACTTATCGAGACGACGGACCCGACCCCTCGTTCTACCAGGGCAGCTTGTTGGTCCTGCCGGCATACGTTGATATGAACTTTTTTTTTATCAAGAGTGGAGCTCAAGACCCTCAGTTGCCCACACGATCCTATACCGGTGTTTTTGACTCCACCCGAGCTCGGTGTCACTACACGTTGCCTTCGTGGTGTTGTTCTGCGACGCTGTTCACTCGGGCAAACATGCAAGGCAATGGAGCGACATTTTCGATTGTTCATGTCTAGTTCCAGGGCGACCATTGACATCAGGAACCATCCGCCGCCTAGTCATTGATCGTCTCACCTTCCTTGCGTCGGCGCCTGCTTGTACGTACGCAGTGCGTTCAATCACCCATTTTTTCAAGAACTGTTCGACGGTGATTACAATCTATGATATCACTTGTGAGAGACTGGTATCGTAAGTTCTAAATCACGCACCACCTGACATTGCCTTTCTATTTCTTATCATCACGACAGGACGCAAGATCGCTATCCCGTCACCAGTGTTTACACGGACAACAAGCCATAACGGGACCCTCTTCTGTATAAAAGGGGAGGAAAAGGCCCTGCTGGTCTTCAGCAAACAGCCCTCGCATTGATTCCTCTGCTCTGCAAACCCACTCGACTACTGACATGTTCATCCGCTTCTCCACCCTTCTCCCCGTCGCTGCCCTGGTCGCAGTCGCCACCGCTATGCCAAACGCGCTCGAGGCTCGCGCCTCTTGCAACACCGGATCCGCCTACTGCTGCAATTCGAGTGTTTCTGTGAGACATCTCTTCCCCCCCTCTCCCATCCCGTGAGCGATTCACCAATCCATCTGTACACAGCCCAGCGACCCGCTCGCCCTCGCGGCCGCCAGCTTGGCTGGAGTTTCTCTCGCTGGCATTGAAGCGCTCGTCGGGCTTACCTGCTCCCCCATCATCGGCGTGCTCAGTGGCACGTCGTGCTCGCAACAGCCCGTGTGCTGCACTGGAAACAACTATGTGAGTCGATACCATGCGCTGGTTCATCGTCGATCGGTGCCGTATACTGACTAAACGACGACTTTTCTTTCTGGCCCGCTTTCTCCCATGCAGAGTGGGATAATCGTCATTGGCTGCTCTCCCATTACTCTCTAGTGACGTTGATAACGAGTGTTTTTGCTTGTACTCGAGCCGCTTGGGATAGTGAACTCCCCGTGGCCGACCAAAAATTCCCTTCATATAACGGAGGTTGATCGAATTTGACATTGAATTTTTGCAAAGGCAGTTGGAGAGTTCGAGTCGGTGATTTGCCAAGTTTCCGGTGCAAGTGGTGGATCTCCAAACCTGTCTCTGGTCGAGCAAAAGACGGGATGTTCTGCTCTACAATGTAGTGGCTCGGAGGGATCGCATGGGATACTGCACGAATCGATTGGAGCCATCAGTACGCGGCAGGGTGGACATCAGGTGGAAAGACACGCCGCAGTTCGAGTCGCTGCCGACTCGTACTCGTCTCAAGCTCATGATCTCGTACGAGAAATTGAAGGACCCCATGTGGATGCATGTTGAGCTTCGCGGCTCCTGTCCCTCGAGGCGTCGCTATTGTACCCGACGTCCGAGTCGACCTCACGTCAACGAACATTTAGTCTACAACGGTCTTTCCGTCTGGATTCAATCTTTGACTCACCAGCTCGGAACGACGATCCAGTACCAAAGACATAGTCGTCAGACGGTTTGAGGTCCGATTGGTGCCAACGAACTGAAATGTTGGCTACGAGCAAGGTCTCGGCGCAGGGCTGCCATCCGAGTCTGGGAAAAAATATCCTTTGGTGATCTCAGATGATCAAAGTCGGTTGAAAATGATGCAGCCAGATTCATATCGACGTGAGAATTCTCATGTTTTCGCTAGGCTATCTTCGAGTTACATTGGCTAGTAAGCACGGTATGTGTCCACGAGAACTTGTTCAAGAAGATGACAGACTCATCATTGAAGTTGAACTACAGTACTATGATAGTGCCTAACAAGTTTATATAAGCTGAAGTAGGCAGTGGCAACAGTTCGTAGTACTCGGATCATCTTTCTTCGCCACTCACACAAAGGTTCGTCAAGTTCGACGCATTTCGAGAGAAAGTGCTTACATCTAGTAAATAGCATCTCATGTAGAGGAAGTTCTCACTGCCACTGGAAAGACCAGTGCCAACAGACAATCTTGGATCTTGAGTGTGTCATAGTATGCACGAGACTCCCGTGTCGTGCTCCATCATTGGACCATCGATAGACGTTCTGAATCCCAGGATCCAGTCCTCTCTCTTCTACCCTCCAAATTTCGTCGCTCACGCTTGGAAACGATGCCTGTGCGTTGTATTCTCTGCCAGGGTCATTAGTAGTGAAGCCCATCACCAGCGACCAGTGCTGCTGTATCACGATGCAAGTCACGAATGGTATGCCCCTTCCATGACCATACTGTCCGATCAACAACTTCGAGGCTCTCATTCCCCTCGACAATACTTTGATCCCGAAGCGCCGACGTAGCACCCGGAAATGAACGTGATGTCTCCCATAGTCATACACAATGGTTATTGAGCGGATCACGAAACAAGGTATTCGAAACGGCCGTTTCATATCAGTTGATGTAGTTGTGAACCGCCTTATCATCGATCAAATTAGCAGGTCCGTGGTCCGCGTCTGTATTCCATTCACTGAGCTCCAGGGTTGGCCGGGAATAGGCCATGCTCATAGCCGTCTCACCGCAAGTTTTGAGGTTCACTTACGTTGGATTGTGGTATGTGTCTTACCCAGGCACTGATATGTCGCCAGTTCTCCGTATGGAAGACGGTTTGGTTTTTTGTTGCCCCTGAGCCCCTGCGGACTGAGTAGGGCCAAGTTCTCCCGCCGTATTCAGCACATGTTTGTTGGCCCAGGGTCAATGAGTGCTGGTCATATGGCATACCCGGATAGCAACGACACTCGAAAGTTCCTACATTTTACCGTATATCCGATTTCTTCTTCTCCTTGCTACCATGCCACTGTGATGGAATGACAGGTAGGTACGCCCGACCTCTTTGCATTGCCATGCATGATGACCGAACGGACTGCGTGCAGAAGAATGCAGTGGAAGGGGCGACCTCGCAAATAAAAAGGCAAGTCGCAGAGCAGCTCACCATCAGCAAACAACATCTCATCGCCCCTCGAACAACTCAACTCACCCGCTCATCCACTAAGATGTACATGCGCTTTGCTACGCTTCTCCCCATCGCTGCCTTCGCTGCAGTCGCCACTACTGATCTTGAAGCCCGTGATACCTCTCAATGCAACACGGGCTCAATCTAATGTTGCAACAGCACCTACAGTGTAAGATCTCCCTGTTCGTCCTACTTCTGCACTTTGCGCTGACGACCCACGCTGCAGACGATCGAAGCAACGGTCACCCAGCTCACGGGACTTCTGGGCATCGTCCTTCCCACCATCCAGGGTCTCGTCGGGGTCGGCTGCACCCTACTCACAGTCGTCGGTACGGGAAGTGGCGCTGTGTGTACACAGCAACCCGTTTGCTGCACTGGCAATACATTCATAAGTCGACGTTTTTTTTATTTTCTAACGCATGTGTGGAGGCGAGCGGTGATGATCGTTGTTCCCTGTGCGAATAGAGCGGATTGATCAACCTCGGCTGCTCTCCCATCAACCTCAATTGTAAACAGCTGAAAGATGCGACAACGTCCAAGTCGTCACCCCGGCTTTAGAGATATTTTTTATCTTTCCTTATGGGTTTGAATTGGGATTGTAGTATTTAGTGTTTGTAGAAGGGATGCGATCGAATGGGTGGATCGTCCTTCGGTGTTAAATCTGCCTAGAAGAAAAATAACCTCTTCGATCACGTGCATGACAACTTTATTAAGGATGAGCAAATGGGAGATCGAGTGCGCATATCCAGGGCTATCATCGTACATACATAAAAGGAAGTGCGATATACTCTTGCGTCGAGTGCAGATCGTCGCACAGATAAAAATGGAAACGTCGGAGTGGATAATGATGATCAGCGACCGATCCACCGGTCGGGCGTTGAAACATTGACAGGCTGACAGCAGCAGCATTACTTCTAACATCGTCATCAACACCCCATCGATCTCAAGCGGGACGCTCCAAGTAACGTATCTTCAATCTACTGTTGCTATTAACAATAATCCCAGTAGAGGGACGTGGGGTTTGACCGTGGCTCACGAATCGAAAACCCTGCGGACTCATTATTGTTTGAGACCAGACCTAGACTCCCAGGGTCAGAAGCCCAATGGAGGAGATTTCCCGGTGACCGTTCCATCAAACGTGTTCGATCGAATGTCGTAGACCTCCCTGAAGTGGAAAGTGTCGAAAGTAAAGTTGGCCGCTTTCCAGTCACGTTTTCCTGCACAACTGTCTTGAACCTCTGCCCTCCGACTCGACAGTCCCTGAATTCAGGCGCGCCGACCAATCCTGGTGTTTGATCTATATAACATGCCTGCACGGATCACAGGACAACATCTTCGCAACGGCATAGGTTTGCGCCGCCTTAGCATCGATCAATTGCCACTTTCATGATCCACGTCTGTATTTCATTCAGTCAGTTGCCACTGTTGGTCAGGCCTCCTGAGGCTATGCTTATAGCCTCTCTCCCAACAAGTTATGATTTTTTCTTGAATTCATGTACATTTTCATGTCCCTTTGACCATTGTCTCATCCAGGCACTGATATGTCACTCGTTCTACCTGATAGACACCCATTTCGTTTTTTGTTCCCCCTGGGCTCCTCCGGGAGATTGCCTCGCTATGTTCAACGTGCGTTGGTTGGTCCAACGATCAACGGGCGTTATGCCAAGCTGATATCAACACTTGTAAGTTCCTACATTTCACCATATATCCGAATTCCTCTTCTTCTCCTTGCTACTATGCCGTGAATCCCGTGATGGATTGACAGGTAGGTACTACGCCCGAGCTCTTTGCATTGGCATCCATGATGACCTAACGGACTGCATGCAGAAGAATGCGGTGGAAGGGGCGGCCTCGCAGTATAAAGGCAAGTCGCAGAGCAGCTCACCATCAGAAAAACAGCATCCATCGCCTCTCGAACAACTCAACTCACCCACTCATCACTAAAAAGATGTACATGCGCTTTTCCACGCTTCTCCCCATCGCTGCCCTCGCTGCAGTCGCTGCAGCTGCGCCCACCGCTCTCGAAGCCCGTGATACCTCTCAATGCAACACGGGCTCAATCCAGTGCTGCAACAACACCTACAGTGTGAGATCTCCCTGTTCTTCATACTTCTGCGCTTTGCGCTAACGACACACGCTGCAGACGACCGCCACAACGGTCACCCAGCTCACGGGACTCCTCGGCATCGTCCTTCCCACCATCCAGGGTCTCGTCGGGCTCGGCTGCAGCCCGATTACAGCCATCGGTACAGGTAGCGGCGCCGTGTGTACACAGCAACCCGTTTGCTGCACTGGCAATACCTTCGTAAGTCGACAATTTTTATTTTTCGGACAGATATGTAGAGACGAGCGGGGTTAATCGTCGCTCCTTGTGCGTATAGAGCGGATTGATCAACCTCGGCTGCTCTCCCATCAACCTCAACTTGTGAACAGCTGAAATACCTGACAATGTCCAAGTCGTCACGGTGGCTCTCGTTTTCACTTTTTCCTTGATCTGAATAGGTATTATGTGTAAAGGGAATGTGATTATTTAAATAAATGGGTCCATGCTTTCTGAAAGCATAAGAAACTAAATAAGGGAAGCGGAGATCAAGTACTAATTCTGTCCAGAATGATATCTGTCGATGAGCAAATGGGAAGTTCGAGGGCGCAGATCCAGGAGGAAGCGCGACATATGACCGCTACTCCCGCGACCCCGTCGAGCCCAGATCGTGGACATAGTTATGTAAACGTCGAAACGTGGCATGACGATGATCACCGCGTCGATCGGACCGCAGGTCAAAAATTCACACGGAGACCTAAGTATCACCGTGGATCGCAAATAGCGTGATGCTATCCCAGATCCAGTATTTCCGTCACTGTACTCAGTTGAGGGGATGCCGGGTTCGACCATGGATAGAATTAACTGTTTCCGTGTTGCTAGGAGCTTCAAGTCTACTCCGAGTCGATGAACGAATGGAAAACCCGGCAGAGTTGTTGCCGGACTCGGACTTTGGAATTGGCTGCCAATCCTTTCCAGCCATGTATTGCTGGAAGTACTGGGTATAACGGTAGTATTCGACATCGAGAAAGCCTATCAGAATGTAACATGTTTGTTATTATTTGGTAGCTTAGCATTCCCTCGACGTCGCGCCGCGTCCAGTGTGCGTGACTCCTCAGCAAATCACCTATTTATGAACGTCAAATCATATTACTGCAGCACCTACAGAACAACAGAACTATGTCTGGGCTTAGGGGTGGCTCCCCGGCTACGATAAAGTCCCTCACCGATGGGACGTGGACCGGAGGTTCCGCCTTTCCCATCGGACCTGTGCTGAAGTGTGGTGTCGGAGAACCTGAGGCACCGTGTGCCCGAGTGGTGGCGTTCCCACCCGAGCAGGAGGCCTCCATCCTCCCTCCCACCCATATCTCACTCAGTCAACCACCCCTGACGGCGGTCGCATGCCGCCATTGCCTGCCCCTCATACACAGTGCTCGACCAACTCCCCGGATGCATGGCGTGGCAGTGGAAGTAAATTCCACAGCTCTGCTCGGAAGGGAAGTGGTCAGGGTAGCGGTAAGCCCCCTGAAGAGACTCTTCGCAAGGTCGAAAGCGCATCCTCCCCGCTCTCCCTTACTACCTGTCCCTAGCTGCTCGTCCAGACCGGGACCTTCGGGGAAAGGCGCCTGACGAGCACCACAAACAGGTTACAGGATGACAGCCCGACAGCCCGATCGCCCGACGCAGTCCCCCACATGAGATAGCGTGATCTGGAGGTTCTGGACAGGGTTGTAGTACGAGTAATGTGATATCACTGCAGTTACACATCCTGCACAGAAGAATTTGGCACGATGGTAGTATGTCATATTCGTCCTTGTCGGAGATGTTAGGTTACACAAGCTGAGACCTTTTTGTGCGGCTGTACCTACCGTAACTGGCTGTACAGTGCCGTACAGCTCTTAATGAATTTGCTGGTGCTCACCTTGAGGCCGGCATGACAACCATGTTGGCCGAATCTCGAGACCCTCGAGAGTCGACAGCACCCCGTTAGCATCTACTTGTTGACGGTACAGCCAGATGGTTCGACGATGGAGCAGCTGGAAGGGGTATAATTCGATTGTCATACATAATACGCCATCACTAGTCACCCAGTTACTACCGGCGCAGCCAGACTTGTTAATCCTCCGGTATCATCCTGGCTTGGCAGAGAATTTCTTGGTGCATTCACAGCGGCACCCAATCACCGAGGCCCAGATCTCCGAACAAAGACCTCCAAACATTTGTCTTGATCCGAGTTTATGTAGTAGTCGGCAGCCGCCTTTGAAGTTTTGACCTACCAATCGGGACTTCCATGTTTCATGTCTATATTGCATCCAGTGGACTGCCAGTGGTGGCCAGGCCAAGACCATGTTCATGCTATTCACGTACGTTGCATTCTAGTCATTATCTCACACAAGTGCTGATATGTCACTAGTTCTTCGTGACAGACGATCGTTTCGTTTTGTGTTTCCCCTATCGGACGAGTGGGACGAGTCCTCCTCGCCGATTCAATATCATTACACGCTTGGCTCCTTAGTGTCTCCTTGTTATCTCGCCATGATGGAACGATAAGTACATACATCCGGCTCTTCCGGATTGGCATGCATACTGGGAGAACATGCTGTGTACAGACGCGGTGGGAGTGGAGAAGAAGCCCTCCTCGTTATATAGAAAAGAAAGTCAGCATCCCATAGTTTCTGGAAGCATTCAGCTCGCCCACTTCGTCGTCCAAAAGATGTACATCTGCTTCTCCACCCTTCCTGTCACCATTGCCCTCGCTGTACTTGCAGCTGCTGCGCCCAGCGCCCTTGTGGTCCCTGACTCCAGATGCAACACCGGCTCGATCCAATGCTGCGCCATGACTTACATAGTGAGATTTTTCGCTCCTCATATTTTCGTATTGCGTGCTAACGATCGTCTACGTTAGACGACTGACACAACAGTCGTCGAGATTACGGGGCTCCTCCGGATCGTCCTTCCCGTCGTCCAGGGTCTTGTCGGGCTTGGCTGCACCCCGATCACAGTCGTCGGTACGGGGAGTGGTACTGTGTGTACCCAGCAGCCTGTCTGTTGCACTGACGATACCTACGTAAGCTGACTTTTTTTTTCTAAACGCACGAGTGGAGGAGCGTGGCACTAATCGTCCCTCTCTGTATGAATAGGACGGGCTAATCAACGTCGGCTGCTCGCCGATCACCCTTAACTTGGAAAGAGCTGGCAGGTGGCCCGACGGCTCCCGTCTTGTCGCGGCGGCTCTAGATGTACCTTCTTTCTTTCCTTATTGGTTTGAATAAGGATTAGTTTACTTTGAGTGTGTACAGTATAAGGGATCGTGGTTGAATTAATGGATCTTCCTCTGTGTCAGAATGTACCTGAAAGAAATTTAACCTCATCGATCGCACAACGACATGAAGGATGAGCGAATGAAGGGTTGAGCACGCAGGGCACTCACAAAAGGAAGCGACATGTACCCTTGTGCGGATCGCTAACAATGCACACGTCTGGATGGATGATGATGATCGGAAACCGACCCACAGGTTGGACACTGGACGCGCCAGAGTAGAGAACGACGCTGATCATGATAGTGCCAATAATATTTGGTGCCTCGTAAATGGGGAATCGTGACTTTGCTCAACCTCGGCCTTTGCCGCGACATCCTCCGAGTCCATTACCTTTGGCGGAAATCCAAACATCCAGTGCTGTCTGTGAATCGATCTGATTTTGTCGCTGTAAAGTATTTTTTTCGTTTCCATCTTTCGTTTTCATTATTGTTTTCGCTTTTGCTTTCGGCACTGACCCCTCCGCTTTTAGTGGCGAGGACCAGGCATCACACATCAAGATGGAGTAACGAACAAAAACACGAACCAGAAGATGAGTGGCAGCCCGAGTCCGCAAACGAAAGACGGCGACGGTCGGTAACTGCTGCCAATCCACCGTACATACCATGATTGGCGTAACCCATTCGCCAACACTCCACCTCAACCTCTCAATCTCAATTTCGAGTGGCAACGAGCAACGAAGACCGTATCAGGGTACGGCCCCGCCCTGCAAATGAACAATGTCCATGCCTGCCACTACACCATAACCCCGATTCGCCAAACCTGTTCTCGTACATCGCGTCTGTTAACAACCATTCATTGGAATAGTACGTCCTCTCCCATCTCGGTCCTCACGCTCTTTTTAGATCTCAATCACAACCTCGATTAGCACAAACTAACAAACGAGCAGATGATTGGCGAATATGGTGACCGTGCCACGTACCCACTACCGTTGCAGGAATTCATTAGGGCTGACCCACTTAACGGTTCGAAGTCTCATTTTGCTGCTGCGCCCAGCGTTCTCGAAGTCCCTGATTCCTCCCAATTCAACACGGGCTCGATCCAATGATCCAAAAACACCTACACTGTGATTCTGCTCCTCGTGCTTTCCCCTATTGCGCTAATGATGGCCCACATGGTACCCGTCTGACCCAACGATCAGCTACCTCAAGGAACTCCTCGGGATCGTCCTTCCCAACATCCAGGGTCTCATCGGGCTTGGCTGCACCCCGATCACAGTCGTCGGTGCTGGAAGTGGGGTTGTATGTTCCCGGCAGCAGTCTGCTGCATCAGCAATAAGTACTTACGTGAGTTGAGCTTTTGAACTCACGCGTGGAGGCGGGAGGTGCTAATACCTGTTCGAATAAAACGGGTTGATCAACCTTGGTTGCTCTCCCATCGACCTCAGCTTGTGAACAGATAAGCCACCTGACAGTATTCAAGCCGTCACCACTTATTCTCGTTCTTTTTTTTCTCTTGAATGTGTGTACAGGGTACGTTCGAATAAACGGGCCGGCCTCCGTCATGGTGTGCGCGCCTGAAAGAACAACCTAATTGAGAGAACTGAGATCAAACCACCCTCTCTCAACCGATGTCGATGAGCTAATGAGAAGATCAAGCACGCAGATGCAAGAGAGAGTGACATAGAGCGCTGATCGTGGAAACAGTTATCATTTGACGGGGATGATCACCGCGTTGATTGGACCACAGGTCGGACTTTGCCGTGGACAGCTGGGCATTTATTACCAACCTACCAATCACAAACAACGTGCTCGGCGTAGTATCCCCGATCTCTGTTCCCACTCACTGCATTCGGCTAAAAGGACAGTGTCAGGCTTGGCCATGGTGGGAATTAGCTTTCGCTGTGCAGCTGGAACTTCAAGCTTCAAGTCAACAGCCGCTTCTCGGGCTGCAGGTTGGTTCCTCAATTTGAAATGATGCAAAAACCCTGAAGAGGCGTCGTTGTTAAGGGCGGACTTTGGAGTCGACTGCCAGTGCTTTCTACCCACATCTCGGACTGGATGCAACGGTAGTGTTCGTCACCGAGAAAGCATGTAGGTTGACAGTCACGCCGCGTCCAGCGTTCAGGTTTGTCACGGCGGCTGTATTGTACGTAACGTAAGTCATTTCGCGGGAATACTACTACGATACCCACTCAATATTGTTGCTCAGATCACCGAACAGACTCGGGGCTCGAAATACTTGTCTTTATCTCAGTTTATGTGTTCGTCAACCTGGATCAGGATCGATCAATTTACCACTTCCCTCTTCCGTGTGTAGAGTATAGTCACCGAGGCTAAGCTGCTCTGTGGTGGTGGCCAGGCCGACCTGGGTTTATGATATTCCCATGCGTTCTCACAGCAAGCTGTAATATTCACATACCTCGCATTCTGGTCATCGTCTCACCCAGGCGGTGATATGTCGATAGCAGTCCGCGATAGACGACCATTTCGTTTTGTGTTCCCTCGAGGCCCTAAGGGAGTGGGTCAAGTCCACCTCTCCACACTCGTGACTCAAATTTCAATGCGTGCTTGTTGGTGCAAGAGCTGATGGGTGCTACCAGGGTTATACGTCATGTCGTAATGTAATGATAGGCAATTATGCGCGACCTCTTCGCATGGGCATGCCTGCTGGCCGAAGGGGCTGTGTGCGGTGGGAGGGGGAGTTCAAAGAGGCTACCCTCGCTGTATAGAAAGGAAAGTCGTAGAACGGCTCACCACCAGCAAATTGACATCCCATCGGCTCGGAGTAATTCAACACACCCACTCTCGCCAAAAGGTCCTATGTACATTCACATTGCCCTTTTCGCCGTTGCTGCCCTCGTCACAGTCGCCGCTGCCGCACCAAGCACGCTCAGAGCCCATGACTCCCAGTGCAAAACCGGCCCGTTCCAATGCTGCGTCAATACCTACACTGTTAGATTTTCCCATTCTGTACACTTTCGCACTGTGTGCTGACGAGCATCTCCGCTGTAGACAACCGACATAACAGTCACCGAGGTCACGAGACTCCTTGGAATCGTACTTCCCACCATCGAGGGACTTGTTGGGCTCGGGTGTACCCCTACCACGGTCGTAGGTACGGGAAGTGGCGCTGTGTGTACTCAGCAGCCGGTCTGTTGCACTGACAATACCTATGTGAGTCAACCTTCTGAATGCACGAATGGAGGCGGGGCTAATACCTGTACGAATAGGGTGGGTTGATTAACCTCGGCTGCTCTCCTGTCGATATCAACTTGCAAAGAACTGGCGGATGGCCTGACAGTACCCGAATCGTCTCGGCGGCTCTAGATGTGTCTTCTTTCTTTCCTTATTGGTTTGATTAGGGATTCTGGTATTTCGTGTCGGTAACAGGCTAAGGGAAGGCGTTGGAATGACTCTCGTCCTTTGTATTAGAATGTGTCTGAAACGTTATCGATCACGTTAGTGTACAGCGGTGTCAAGTGTGAGCGAACAAAAGATTGAGGATGCAGGGACTTGCGAAAGGAAGCAATATATACTCTTGCATCGAGTGCGGATCGTCCCGTCAATGAAAGTGGACATAGCAGGGCAGATGATAATGAGCAGCGACCGAATCATGGGTAGGATGTTGACGACGAGCATTACCTCAAGTTTCGTTATCATTCGAGAGTCAATATTTCAATCACGAGCTGCGTGTTCAAGATAATTTATCCCCGATCTACTGTACCCATTCACGGTACTGGGAGTTGAAGGGAAGTTGGGCTTGGTGACCGTGGATGGAACCAACTTCGTGCTGGAAGCTTTTCTCCTCGATGAACGGGTGGAAAATCCTCGAGAGTCCGAGTCACTGCTTAACCTGACTGGAACTTGGCCCGGCTGAAGGCTAGTTAAAGAGATTGCGTCGTGACCGGTCCCTTGAACGCGCCCAAACCGCGGAGCATCAGACATAGCCTGAGGAAGCGCTGAATGTAGTGTTGTCGGCTTTGCAGTCAGGTCTCGGACTGGATGCAGTAACTTTCGGTGGTGGTCGAGTGCATCAAGAACTTGAAACCATCATGTTTGTCAATGTTAGGACGCAGGTTAACTGGGACCAGTCGTTGGATCTGAGCCAGAGTGGAGAGTGACACCAATGCGCCTCGTTGATTGGCAATGATGTTCTAACTACACTCGACTCTGGTGACGCAACCGTGACCTGCCGCAACCTCCCTCGACGCCTTACTGCTCCTCTGACCTCTCCCTGCACAGCCACACCATATTTCCTTGACGCGCCCAAGTGATGGTGGCTCCACGGCGGTTGTCAAGTGTAGTGTCATAATTAATGTATGTAAGTCATATTGAAGTACGTTGAGCGGTGCTGATGCGCCTGATCAATAGATCAATGGATGCACCATCGAATACTACCTGGCAACCTTCTTGAACCCCTTTGATGTCATTTTGGCGTGGACAATGCTCACAATTTGAGGCCTCCATCATGATCATGATAGACTGACTGCTTTTGCGACCACTCCAATAACGCCGATTCAGTCTCGATATCTGCCGCGGCCTCTTTTGACCTCTCTTGGCCACTCTCTCTCTGCACAGCCCCAACGGACGTTTTCAATTTTGTTGGCCGACCCTCGTCCTGAGTGATAATGGTTGGGTATGGTTATGTAAAGTTAAATCTGACATTCATGTCGGAGTACTTCGGCGCACAGGGGTCGAGCTACCCAGATCGCCGAATAAAATACTCAAAACGATCGTTTTCATCCCAGTTTATATGGTTGTAGTATGCAGCCTGGGATCGATTAGCATTTCCGTGATCACCGTCTGTGTTTCATTCAGATATGTAACTGCCAACCTGTCTTGACCTCGGCCATGCTCACAAGCCAGCCCACCGCTAGGTATGTTTGCTTATATTCACGTACATTTCACTCCAGTCAATGTCTCACCCAGGCACTGATATATCTAGTTCTTCTAGATAGACATTCATTTCGTTTTGTGTTCCCCTGCGCCCCTGCGGGAGTAATGGGGCCAAGTCCTCCTCGCCGTATTCAATGCGTTTTTGCCGGTCCAAGGGCCAACGAGTACTGGTCATATGGCATGCCCATATCCATAAGTCTCGACATTTCACCACAGCTCGATTTTTTTCCCCTTGTTACTTTGCCGTGATGGAATGACAGGTAGGTACTCCCGACCTCTTCACGTTGGCATGCGTGTTGGGCAAGCAGGCTGTGTGCAAAGAGGTGGTATGGGTGTGGGGTCTGGAAGAGGCCCTCCTCGCGGTATAAAAAGGCAGGTCGTAGAAAAGTTCACCATCAGCAAAACAATATATCACCGCTCTCCAAAAACTCAACTCACCCATTCTACCGTTAAAAGATGTACATCCGCTTCTCTGCCCTTCTGCCCATCGCTGCCCTCGCTGCAGTCGCCGCTGCTGCACCCAGCGACCTCGAAGCCCGTGCTTCCTCCCAATGCAACACGGGCCCGATCCAATGCTGCAACAACACCTATACTGTGAGATTCATCGCTCCTCACGCTTTCAGACTTTGCGCTAACGACGGCCCGCACGACAGTCGTCTGACACTACAATTAGCTACCTCACGGGACTGCTCGGGATCGTCCTTCCCAACATCCAGGGTCTTGTCGGGCTCGGCTGCACCCCGATCACAGTTGTCGGTACAGGTAGCGGCGCTGTGTGTCTGCAGCAACCCGTTTGTTGCACTGACAATACCTTCGTAAGTCGACATTTTATTTTATTTTCTGAGCGCACGAGTGGAAGCGAGCGGCGCTCATTGTTGCTTCCTGTACGATTAGAGCGGGTTGATCAACCTTGGCTGCTCCCCCATCAACCTCAACCTCTGAGCAGTTGAACAACGGGACAATGCCCAAGTCGTCGCGGCGGTTTTTGAAATGACTTCCTTCTTCATTATTTAACTAGTTTGAATAGGGATTATGGTATTTCAAATGAATGGATCGTCCTTTGGTGTTACAATGTGCCTGAAAGATCCACGCCAACGGCGGTAAAGTGTTCGAAAGAACCTCATTGAGATGAACTCGTCCTCTCCGGAACGATCACAAATATGGGCTGAATGAGAGATTGAGCTCACAGAACCAGGACCAACGCAAAAGGAAACCCCATATACTCCCGCATCGAGTGCAGATCAGAGTCCTATCAACCACAAAAATTTACATAAACGTCAACACGCGTGATGAGCACTACCCGATTAGCGAGACGCTCTTGTCGCCTGATGGAGGTTCATCTTCCCAGTCGCGGTCTTGCCAGTGCCTTGGAAGAGCAAGCACTCAACGATCTCGCACATCAGGTACGTTCGGACATCTGCCGCCCATATGTTCGAGCTTGGGCCGATGACCAAGCCGCTGGTGCCCGGCGATGTGACCTGACTCTACACACGCCGACACCAGGTCGCCCACCATCGGCCTTGTAATCATGCCACCCACTCACAAGGCGGTCAATACTCGTGACGAGGGTTGCTACATACCGAAGCATCGCATTTACCCTACATTGACGCCGAAACACACTGGAGTCAAGTATTATGTTCAATAGCTCGGGGACACTTTGCGCTGGAGATGGCCCGGCGAGGCTGTAATCACAGGCACAGGAATCTGGCTGGGAAGAGCTAGTCCGCTTGCCGTAACATGCTAGCGTCGGCAGCTTTCGCCTGAGCTACTAGTCTGAATTCCGGAAGGATCGAGCGGCGCTATGACAGGGTGTATGACAGGGTGTATGCACCATTCTCGTTATGTGCAGTGGAGGGGAGAAGAGCCAACATGTTATCACGGGCACCGGAATCTGGCTAGGCCACTCGTCGTAACGTGCTAGCGTTGGCACCTTTCGCCAAACCCTGAGCTAGCCTGAATTTCGGAAGGACCGAGCAGCCCTATGACAGGGTGTATGCACCATTCTCGTTAAGGTGGTGTTGGGTGGAGTGGGGGAGAAGAGCCAACCCTATCCTTCCCCGAGTCGCCCTATAAGAAGGTGAGTCCGAGTTGTTGCAGAAGGATCAAATAAACAGCGGGAATTCCTTCTCTCAAACAATTCAACTCACCCTCGACCATTGAAAATATGTACATCCGATTCTCCACCCTCCTCCCGATTGCTTCCCTTGTCGCAGTCGTGGCCGCTGTGCCCAGCGCGCTCGAAGCCCGTGCCCCTCAAGCTAGTTCCTCCGAATGCAACGCCGGCTCAACTCAGTGCTGCTCCAGTACTGTAAACGTGAGATCCCCGCTCGTCAAGCTGTTACACGTTCCATTAACGACGACCCACGCGACAGCCAGCCGCGCTCAACGTCACGGTTGTGCAACTCCTCCAGAGCGTCGGGGTCAACGCTTCCAGCCTCACCGATGTTGTCGGGCTCGAATGCACCGCTATCACATCGGGTACTGGCAGCGGTGCTACGTGCTCCGCGCAGCCCCTCTGTTGCACCAATGTCTTGGTGAGTTAAGCTTTTCTTGGTTTCTATACGCACGAGTGGAGGCAAGTGTTGCTAATCGTTCCTCTGTACGAATAGCTGGGCGGGACGATCGATGTCGGCTGCTCTCCCATCAACGTCAGCTTGTGAACAGCTGTAAGATGCGACAATGTCCAAGTCGTCATGGCGGGTTTCGAAAGACTTGCGTTCTTCATTATTTGATTAGGAATTGGAGTTATGGTATTTCGAATGAATGAATCGTTTTTCGGTGTTCGAATGTGCTTGATACACCCATGCCAACGGCTCGTAAAGCGTATATGAGCACCTAATTGACAAGGTGCTCAGATTAAATGATCCTCTCCGGACCAATCACATTGTAACAATGTCAAGTATCATCTGAATGAAACGTCCAGCACGCAGATCCAGGATTTTATGGAGTGAAGTGACATAGACTCACACGTCGCACGCAGACTGTCCCGCCGATGGAACCAATTCAACTGTCGGTACGCGTAGAGCGGTCGAACCATGGTTCGATCCGAGTCGCTTAGACTGACAACAAGAATAACCCCAGTATCATTATTAACCGACGGTGGGTCACAAGCAGCGTGCTCCATGTACGATCTAGTCTTCCCATTCACCATACTCCCAGTTGAAGCAATCCTGTCATCGTCGTAAGCACAACCCACGTTCATCACCAACAAGAAATGGAAACAAAAACGTACTACACAATCCACCTCTTCTTTCGCCACGGGCACCGGAAGCCTCACCTTCTTCTTGGTGTCCTTGTCCTCGTCCTTGTCCCCGCCGCCCCACCAAGGCCAGCTCGTCGCTGAGACGCTCTCGTCGTCGTCGCCCGGTGGAGGTTCATCAGCCCATTCGAGATCTTGAGAGAGTAACTTCTCGACCACCTCCTGTATCGAGTGCGTTCGGATATCTACCGCCCATTTAAGTTTCGTGACCGTATCATACAGTGCGACCTTGCCGAGGTGACACCTGTAGGATTATCATTAGCTAGTTCCTACTAGCGAACATCAAAATATGTAGAAGTATCGACTGCTCACTTGGTCTCCATAGCATAGCCGCCAATTGCACAGGTGGATGTGATACCGGTACATACTCCCATAGCTATTGGGTCTGCTGTATGGATGAGATGAGTAATATGCTGGGTCGATGGCTTTGGAATATGTTAGCGCCGCATCAATTGGGAAAACGTCAGATCCAAACACACTGGAGAGGGGAGATGCAACCGAGTAGCCGCTAGCTTCTCAGCCGGCGTTTCAATTGCCACGACTGGTGCACCAAAGGTAGCTCCAAGGAGGGAGGACACAGAACCACCCAATGAATGACCTGCAAGTTTACATGAGTACTCGGTACACCTGAAATGCGACTCAAGGGCAAAAGAAGGGAATGCGTACCGATTATCCAGATGTGAGAATTCGGATATATGTACGTAAGGTTATTATATAAATTCTACAAGGTCGAGCTGGCATCGGTGACTCGGATCAACAAGGAAGCTCACTTACCACTCCAACTGAATAGTATAAGTCGTCGTCTTGAAGCGAGCTCTCTATGCATTCTTGGCTGCATTTACCTGAACCCTTGTAGCACCCACAGACGGTGCTCCACGTCGGACCCACACGGGCACAACAACAGGAAAAGAGTATGTTATCGTTCAGCTTGTCCCTCCGTACTGTGGGACCTCCACCTCCGGCGATCCACCCTGCTGAGGTGCCCTTCAGGGAAAGAACCACCGTAGAGTTATCCTCCGAAACGAAAACATGACCACGAAGGCCATCATCAGTGGGCTGCCATCCCACAGGGATCGTCTGCATGAGTAATGAGAACACTTCGCAAGGAAAGGATAAGGAAGAAAAATGACTTACTGTGTTGAACCCGTCGACGTTGTACCATTCCGTATCAGGACCTGCGCTGTAAGCGTTGTAGGACATCTTTGCAAGAGAGAGCAGCGTTTCTCGGTCAGTCACATCCGGACCAAGCACCTCTTCTTGATGCCATAGAGTACCATCGCTCTGTCCGTGGCGCATCGAGCGAATGCGGGCATCATGAAAGGCGGCATAGGAAGAAGGTCGATGTGTGAGAAGGCGAGAGGTGTCTACGTCGTAGGTGTATGGGTCTGCAGGCGTGCTCAGCGAATGAGATAGGAGCTGAGATGGAGCGACGTCGGAGAAGATCACGCGCGACGTGTTCGTGACTGCGTGTTGGTGTCGGAGACGAAACGACAGTCGAGGCGACGTGCGAGCCGGCACGTCCTCTTGCCAAAGTAGCGAGGCAAGTAAAAGGCGAAGTGTAACTGGGAATATGCTCGAGATCATGGCCCTGTGTGTGGCTATGAATACATAAATGTGAGCAGCTGTCGTGGTCGTACTTAGTCGTGCAACGTGGTGAATGCTTGGTGGGGTACTCTGCCAGAAGCCTGGGGTTGAGCTTGTTTATGTAATCCTCTCTTTCAGTACTATGACCTGACCCCTACTAACTCGGACGATCCAGCACGGACTGGCACAGTGATCAGGCTTTACTAAGACTTGTCCCTATACAGCAGGTAAGAGTACTTGACAACCACTTTGACTGACATTTTGGCTGTCGAGTGAATCATCGGATTCGTGCGTACACCGTATAAGAGATGATCGAGTCCGGGTACTATGAGCACGTCCATCATTAAACTTCTGTATCCATTGCATCTTCACCGGCGCAACTTGACAGCAATGACCTCGGAAGACTGGATTTTTTCATGTTTCTAACGATCACCCCAAATTCCTCGCCGTCTCGTTCGGGATTCCGTCCAGTCTGCGACAACGGTTTCAGCGTACTAGTAATCAGTCTGGACTGCGACAGCCGCATAAGATGATTTCCTCGCTGGAGGTGAGAGATATCTTCACCGCTAACTTCTACGAACAGCCCGGGAGAATGATTCTTCTCCTCTATCCCTTGGCGCTGGTCGCCTGTAAGGTCCTTGCGGCCCCAGCTACGTCGAGCCAGCCCTATATTCCATTCAACTTGACACAAAATGTCACGGATACCAATCTATCCTCGCAGTTCACTCAATATAACGGCCTTTTGAGCACCGTTTCCATTACTTCCCCTCTATCTATTGCTTCATCTTCCCTCTTGAGTCCCACTGATACCACATCCTCACCGTTTACCCAGTCTAATCGCTCATCGAGTACTATCCTCGTCACTTCCCTTCCATCCCTTATCCCGTCTTCTTTTCCGCTCTCTTCCGCCCCGTTCATGTCACCTCCTACCTCTACTATCTTTGTCACCGAAGTTGCAACCGCTTTTGAGACGACCACTGTCGATGCAGCGCCGTCTTCAACCACCATCGTCACTGTGGTCGTGACCGCAACCGCAACCACAACAGTAACTCCAACCCCTTCCCCTTCCTGGGACAACCGTACCCTATGGGCTGCACCGCCGCAAATGACCGACCTCTCTGCATTCAACATCACCTACTTTCCCAGCGGCCAACGAAACCTCCACATCGT